>QJPP01004185.1:72500-196611 GCA_003996215.1 Jaltomata sinuosa
ACTTCAAGGGGAAAACCTCAGGATGTGACAAACTTCGTATCAAAGACTCAGGTTTAAGAGTCCTAGGATGTCTGAAAGCCGCATCGAGTAGAGTCTCTTTCATATGTATGAAGAGTGCCACATATATGAGAGGGAAGCTATGAGGTGTCTTAGAAAACATCACTTATTTCATGATCACATCATGCGATAGAGCTTAACTCTAATGTTTCTCTAATCCTTATGTTGTACGTTTCAGATTATGCCTCCTCGACGTGCTATGCCTCCCCGAGCCGCTCAGAATGTTATTCCTCCCGTTCCGGTCCCCGATGTCACAAATTAGAAGTTCAGAAATGCCATCCATTTGCTAGCCCAGACTTTGGCAGGCTTCTGCCCTAGTCCATCCTCAAGGTGGGGTAGCGGCCCAAGTTTGTGACTTCGTCTGGATGAAGCCACTCAAATTTTGGGGTTCGAAAGTGAGTGAGGACCCGCTCTACTTTATTGATGAAGTGAAGAAGATATTCAAAGTTATGCAAGTGGATGGGGTTGATTATGTTAAGCTTGCATCCTATCAACTCAAGAATATAGCTCATATTTGGTTCACGCAATGGAAGGAGGCTAGGGTTAGGGAAGCGGTCCCCACGACTTGGGACTATTTTGAGAGGGCCTTTCTTGATAGGTTCTTTCCCCGAGAGTTAAGGCAAGCGAAGGTAGAGGAATTTGTGAACTTGAAACAGGGGTCAATGTCGGTTCAAGAGTATAGTCTGAAGTTCACTCAGTTATCTAGATATGCTCCCTCCATGGTAGCGGACCCGCATGATCAAATGAGCAAGTTTATATATGGGATTTCTGATCTGGTGAAGAAAGAGTGTAGGTCGACCTTGTTGTTGAGTGATATGAACATTTCCCTACTCATGACTCATGCCCATCAGATTGGGGGTGACAAGCTTAGGGAGATGGCAAGGGAGAACAAGAGGGCTAGATCCGAGGGATCAGGTTATGGTCATCACAGGTCCGTAGGTGGACATTGCTCCTCATTCCAGAAGAAGTCATCAGGCTCCGTTTATTATTATGCTAGTGCTCCTACCCAGTCCCAGAGGCCTCGTCATGATCAGGGTGGTAAAGGATCTGGTTCTTAGTCCCAGTCTCAAGGAAGTGTTGCTAAGGCACCTTCCTACCCAGCTTGTGTTAAGTTTGGGAAGAGTCATTATGGTGAGTGTTTGGATGGTTTAGGTAGTTGCTTTGGATGTGGTCAGGCTGGACATCGTATCAAAGATTGCCCTTCAGCTAAGAAGGGGCAGGGAGGTAGTAGGGATCAGTCTGCTCCAGTAGCCCCAGGAGGTCGACCAACCCAGCAGGGTGCAGCTTCTTGTTCTGGTGGTCAGCGCCAGAACCGTCTCTATGCTATGTCCTCCAGTCAGGAACAGGAGAGTTCTCCAGATGTTGTCACTAGTATGTTGAAAGTCTTCCCTTTCAATGTGTATGCTTTGTTGGACCCCGGTGCCTCTTTATCTTTTGTGACCCCTTATATAGCATACAAATTCGAAGTATGTCCTGAATTTATTTTAGAACCCTTTTGTGTTTCTACTCCTGTTTGTGAGTAATTTTAGCCAAATGAATCTACCAAAATTGCCCTATCTCAGTCTTTCATAGAGTCACTTCAGCGGATCTAGTAGAGTTGAAGATGACTGATTTTGATGTTATTCTTGGTATGGATTGGTCGTATGCATGTTATGCATCTATTGATTGTCGTACTAGGGTTGTCAGTTTCAAGTTTCCAAATAAACCCGTTTTAGAATGGTAAGGTAGTCCCCCTTCCTCGAAAGGTCATTTCATATCTTATCTTAAGGCTAGGAATGTGATTTCAAAGTGGTATGTTTATCACATAGTGCGGGTTATGGACACGGAGTCCGAAACCCCATCCCTTCAGTTTGTTCCTGTTGTGAATGCGTTTCCAGAAGTATTTCTCGAAGACTTTCCCGGAGTCCCTCCTGAGCGGGAGATAGACTTTATTCCTCCCTATAGAATGGCTCCAGTGGAACTTAAAGAGCTAAAGGATCTTCTAGATAAAGGTTTCATCAGGCCTAACATTTCTCTATGAGGTGCCCCAGTTTTATTTGTTTGAAAGAAAGATGGTTCCCTTAGAATGTGTATTGACTACCGTCAATTGAACAAGGTCACAATCAAGAATAAATATCCCATTCCAAGGATTGATGACTTGTTCAATTAGCTTCAGGGTGCTAGTTTTTTCTCCAAAATGGACCTTAGATCTAGTTATCATCAGCTTAGTGTTAGAGAGTGTGATATCCCAAAGACAACATTCAGGACTCGGTATGGTCATTATAAGTTTGTTGTTATGTCTTTTGGTCTAACGAATGCTCCTGCAGCTTTCATGGATTTGATGAACCGCGTGTTCAAGCAATATTTGGACTCGTTTGTGATTGTGTTCATTGATTATATCCTCATCTACTCTCGGAGTAAGCAGGAGCATGCAGATCACTTGAGGGTTGTGTTGCAAACTCTCAAGGATAGATAGTTGTTTGCTAAGTTTAGCAAGTGTGAGTTCTGGATGTAGTCTGTTGCCTTTCTGGGTCATATTGTGACTAAAGATTGTGTTTGGGTTGATTCTCAAAAGATAGAGGCAGTAAAGAACTGACCTAGACCCACTTCCCCGTCTGATATTAGGAGCTTTTTGGGTCTGGCTAGTTACTATAGGAGGTTTGTGGAAGGATTTTCTTCTATTTTTGCCCTTTTGACCCGATTGACTCAGAAAAAGGTGAAATTTCAGTGGTTCGACTTGTGTGAGAAGAATTTTCAGGAATTGAAGACTAGATTGACCAAAACTCCAGTGTTAGCTCTACCCGAGGGCCTAGATGATTTTGTTGTGTATTGTGATGCTTGTAGGATTGGTTTGGGTTATGTTTCGATGCAGCGTGATAAGGTGATTGCTTATGCTTCGAGACAACTTAAGACTCAGGAGAAGAACTATCCTACTCATGATCTTGAGTGGGCACCCGTGGTCTTTGCTTTGAAGATTTAGAGACACTACTTGTATGGGGTGAATGTGGATGTATTCACCGATCATAAGAGTCTTCAGTATGTGTTCACTCAAAAGGAATTGAATTTGCGACAAAGAAGATGGCTTGAGCTCCTTAAGGATTATGATATGAGTGTGCTTTACCATCCGGGTAAGGCCAATGTCGTGGCAGATGCTTTGAGTAGACTGTCCATGGGAAGTATGTCTTCTATTAACGATGGGAATAAGGAATTAGTTAAGGAGGTTCCTAGGCTAGCTCGGTTGAGAGTTCACCTTATGGACTCGACAGAAGGTGGTTTGATTGTACAAAATGGTGTTGAATCATCTTTGGTAGCTGAGGTGAAGGCCAAGCAAGACAAGGATCCCATTTTACTTCAGCTTAAGGGTGCAATTCATCAGCAGTGGGTGGAAGTTTTCCCCCGAGAGAGAGATGGTGTGCTTCGTTATCAGATTCGCTTATGTGTGCTAGATGTAGGTGGGTTAAGACAACAGATTCTGATAGAGGCTCACAGTTCTAGATATTCCATTCATCCGGGTGCTACTAAGATGTACCGTGATATACGGGAAGTATTTTAGTGGAATGGTATGAAGAGAGACATAGACTGGTTTGTGGCTAAGTGTCCCAACTGTCAATAGGTAAAAATGGAGCATCAAAGGCCGGGTGTCATGATTCAAGATATTGACCTTCCCAATTGGAAATAGGAAGCAATCAATATGGATTTTATTACTGGTTTGCCTCGTACTCGAAGGCAACATGATTCTATTCAGGTGATTGTCGACCGGATGACCAAGTCATCCCACTTCTTGGCTGTTAAGACTACTGATTCAGCAAAAACTACTATGCCAGACTCTATATCCGGGAGATAGTTCGATTGCATGGTGTTCCACTGTCTATCATTTCTAATAGAGGTCCTCAGTTTACATCTCAATTTTGGAAATCGTTTCAGAAAGGTCTTGGTACCCAGGTGAAACTTAGAAGAGTTTTTCACCCTCAAACAGACGGCTAGGTAGAGCGTACTATTCAGACTTTAGAGGATATGTTGAGAGCTTGCGTGATCGACTTCAAAGGAAATTGGGATGATCACTTGCCAATTATCGAGTTTGCCTATAACAACAGCTTCCACTCTAGCATCCATATGGCTCCGTATGAGGCACTTTATGGTCGGAGATGAAGATCTCTTATTGGTTGGTTTGAGGTAGGTGAGGCAGCCTTGATTGGTCCGGAAATGGTTCATGAGACTATGGAGAAGGTTCAGTTTATTAGGGAAAGGTTGAAGACCGCTCAGAGTCGACAGAAATCTTATGCGGATGTGAGGAGAAGGGAGTCGGAATTTGAAGTTGATGATTGGGTTTTCCTATAGGTGTTACCCATGAAGGGTGTGATGAGGTTTGGAAAGAAGGGGAAGCTTAGTCCCTATTTTGTAGGTCCTTATAGAATTCTAAGGAAGGTTGGTAAGGTTGCTTATGAGTTGGATTTGCCATCAGAGTTGGAAGCGGTTCATCCTGTTTTTCATGTTTCCTTATTGAAGAAGTGTGTTGGTGATCCGAGCTTTATTATGCCTTTGAAGGATGTGGGTGTGAAGGATAGTCTCACCTATGAGGAGGTTCCCATAGAGATCCTTGATCGTCAGATTTGGAGGTTGAGAAATAAAGAAGTTGCTTCGATAAAGGTTATTGGAGAAATCAGCTTGTTGAAGGAGCTACTTGGGAAGCGGAAGAGGCCATGAAGTCCAAATATCCCCATCTCTTTCCTTCCGATTCTATTCCATCTTGAGGTAATAGTTTAATCTTTGTATGATCCTCCGATCTTGTTCCATCAATTACTCTCATGATCCTAGCATGCATTCATGTTTTCGAAGTTGATTTAACCATGTTTTAAGTTGGAAAGTTCAGTTTTCATGTTTATTCCTTGATTTTCATGTTTTGTTGCTGGTTGGGCTGTTTTCTCTTTAGTTTTCCTTGCTTAGTCTTCATTCGAGGATGAATGATCCCAAGGGAGAGGTATGGTAACACCTCAGAAACTGATCCATCTTTTAAACTCAGAACATGCTGTAACACCTCAGAAAGAGCGAACCAGCTATTGAATCCTGAATCCATCAAGGTTGCTGCATTTCCTGCAACTGTCGGTCACCACGGGTAGTGCCAATCGTAGCTCAGACGGCCCGTGGAGTGCCCCGTGAAGACCAAACAGTTGGGTTGTGCCAGCTGCCTCAGTCCGACGAGCGGCCACGATGGGCGTCTGTAATAACTCTTCCGGTCATTTCCACGTATACGTTTTCCTTGTACCGTTAGAGCTTGTTTGTAGTGGCCCCAAGTCATTTGAGTCTTTTCGGGACCGGTAATTCGGTGCCGGGTCCATTTGTTTGATCGTATGATAAGTTTTGAAGTCAAGCAAGTCGGCAAAAGTTATTGTAAGTTCTTTAATAAATTTTCTGAACTTTGGGTAAAATATCTCAGAGCTTTTCTCTCAATATATAAAGATTTAGAAGTCTCCCAAAATACCAAATCAAAGGTCTACGAGTCTAGTTTCCAACGCACAAAACCTCACGTCCAACTGATCTCGGAGTAAAGAGTTATGACTATTTTACCGCGGACTGTCTGGCAGAAACTGGGTCGCAAACCGGGTCGGGTCAAGATCGATTTAAAGCCTCAACTTCACGTTTTAAAACGCCATTTCAGTTCTGAAACAGTGAGAAAACATAAGGGAGGGTTGCAAGAGAGTTCTTGAGTATCAAAATTGTGCGATGGTGAATTGCGAAACTAAATTTAAGAATTTTATTAGCATCGCGCGTATATTTGAAAATATTTTATTTTAAAGTTATATTTTTTATTACCTTTTTTAAAGTATTTTAAAGGTCTATGAAAAATACTTTTAGTATGATATAATTGTGTATGTACTTATTTTATAAGGTTTGTATACATTGTAATACCTTAACGGAGATAGTGAATTTAGTTATGTTAAAAATTACTATTATAATATAGTAGGTTTTATTTGAAATGATTTTTTATTTATTATGATATATTTAAAAAGTTATATATATTTTACCACAAACCTACGCAATACCTGAATACATACGAAGCGGAATAAAAATAAGTGTAGTGTAGGCACCTCCACTACACGTGGAGGTGGAGGAAGTGGGCAGCCATTACTAACTTCATTAGGTGGCAGCCATTTGACTAATGTGATGGCTTATACTTGGCTGATTTTTGTTACTTAAATAATGATTAATTTGGAAAGCTAAGTTATGCCTTTTTAAGTGGCCATTACAGTATATGTCAATACCTATATGTATATACGCATGGTGAAGAGGATTTGGTAGGATCAATGTTTTGATATTTTATTTGATTCTTGAGAGAAAATCAATTATCTACGTCAAGTTATTCAAGACCGAGTTCGAGTTTGACTTCGTGTTGGATCTTTTTCGGAGAGGTTCAAGCTTGTCATCGAAAGACAGGTAGGTTATGGTTTATTTTCCCTAGACTCCGCATATATAGGATAAAATTGTATTAATGGCATCCTTGGGTTGGATTATTAGGTTGGCACCACAGACCTCGACCGATTTATTCATGTCCGCCTACTTTTGTTCCTCCATTGCTTGTAGTACTTGCCGATATATTTTATTTACCCTTGTAGTCCTATGAGGCCTTGTTGACTCTGGAACATAGAAGGTGGGATTTTGGGAATGTCCCCGAGTCCCGGGAATAGAATTATCCTTCTAGGCTGGTTATGCTTGCTGAGTAGCTGTGGGCCTGTGCAGGGTCGATAGGTTGATTGTGAGCTGCTGGGAAGCTATTGTGTTTGATCATACCATTTCCATGCATTTAAAGAGGTTTTATCCATGTTTTACTACGGTGTGGCTTCGGTCCTACTGGCACTATTTTCTAAACCTTGCATGGCCCCGGGGGCCTGTTTTTGATGGAAATGATTTGGAAATGGTTTGATTTAACTTGTGAATATTCCTGGGTAAAAGAAAGTAAAATTATGTTTTAAATCACCAGTTTTATGATTAACGCTAGACTCGGCAGGGCCGGGGTGCTAGTTGAGTTTTCTTGCTACTTGATATAATTTTAGCCTCGGTCGGACCGAGCACCTGGGATGACTTTTTACTGTTTAGACCCGGTTATGCCTGGGCACCCTTGGAGGGGTTTTTCAGATATTTTCCTACTACTTTAGTCCTGGACAGGGTCTGGGCATGCATATTAGAGACTGGGGTCTCTATCTTTAACCCGGACTTGCTTCCGGACGACATGTTTTGATACTGAGTTTTAGTATGGGGTCATGGACATCCATGGACCTTGCCATCTGGGCCTGGGGATGCGGGCTGTGTGTACTGGAGGAAGGGTATACAGTGGAGTAGAGGTATACGGGCAGTGTCCTTCCATGGAACCTGCCTGCTGGGCCGGATCGGCACCGGAGGAGGTACATACAGAGATACCATTTCACTTAAGATCTTCATGCATCATATCATTCATTGTTTGACGCTCCACCCTTGTTTGTTGTTTGTTGATTGTACGCTCCGGTAGTATGGGATGCCGGAGGGTTTGTTTTCACTTGTTTGTGTTCCTCGTTTGTATGGGCGGCAGGGGGATTGTAGGTAGACTCTTGCTATTTACTTACAGAATTGTTCCCTGTTACTGTTAAGTATGAAATTGGTTACTGCTAGACTGTTAGTTTCTGGATTTGAGATTAATATGATTAGTTGAGTTTGATTCATGTCTCTGAGCATGCCTATCATTACTCTTTCCCTCTTCTTATACTTGAGGTTACCGGTATACCGTCCATTTCGTAAACTTATTATGTATACAATGTTATTGCAAGGACCCCAGGTGCGTTATTTCTTACTTTCACCTGTGCCTATGGTGCGTATATTCTGCTTACTCGCCTCACATGTGATTCTGTTAATTTCCCTCTGGGCTAGTTCCTGTGTACCTTTAGTTGATTTCTGTGACTGCTTGCTTCTATTCTGTTTGTTACTACGCTTTTATCTTATATGTGCCCAGTAGGCCTATGATACCTACTGGGTACCTTATGCTTTGCATTTGGTGCTCACCCTACCCCCCCCTGCATCTTTGGGTACAGATCCTAGCATGGGCCATCGCCGTTAGATCGCTGTGATTCGTGCTTGGAGATCTGTTGGGGACTACTTCAGACTGAGGGTGAGCTCTTGGCGATCCGAGCTTAGCTTTAGTTTATCTTTAGCTTCATGTACTCTATTACCATTCAGAGACATCGGTATATATTGTTTTGGATCGTTTGCACTCCATGCATGTAGTTTTGGCTCTATACTATGATACCAAGTCTTGGGGTTTGATTTAGTTACCGCATATGTATATATATACTCCTGTTATTTATTCTCCTCATCTTACTCTCTTACTTTTGCTTATCAAACTATTCTTCCGCTTATTTGTTAGATAGTAGCCCATTACTAACTGTCCTGGGCTACGGGAATTGGTTCGCCTACTAGGGGGTTGTAGGTGCCATCATGACCGAGAAATCGGGTCGTGACAGCGTCGCAGGTGCGACGGCTCGTAGGACCCCGCCATCGAAATGGTAAAGACACTCCTCCCCATCACCCAGCCTTCCTGACAGACTAGGCCATGGGCATTACAAGTGCGATGGGACGTGAGAGCTCACCGTTGAAAGGGCCCAACAGACCTCAACCAAAGTACCCCTACCCGATGTCTTGGCCGATGGGCTATCGTGGGCACGACGCCCGTCGGGTAACCCGTAAGGCGGCCCAGTTTCCTGAAATTTTTCATTTAAGTCCAAGGGGTATTTTAGTTATTACCCACCCTTTTAACTACTATGTGAGGTCATTTTGACTATCTATAGTAGAGTTTTCACCCATATTATCCTAAGTTCCTCATTCTTAATCAAAAAGGGAAAAGTTCCTCTCAAGCTTCAAGTCTCCAAGCTCCAAGTCTCCAAGCTCCAAGTCAAGTCTCCTAAGTCTTTTCCATTGAAGTGGGTTATCTGCACCTAAGGTATGTGAGTCTTTAACAATGGGTTCCTTTCACCCTTGTGCCCAAAATATCCAATCCTTATACTGAATTATGAACTTATTAAATTAGGGTTTTGATCTAAAATTGGGGAAAGTTTGTGAAACCAGTTTCTATGCTAAATTCATGACTTCTTACCGATTATTCATGGTTTGATTATGATTCCTTCATTTGGTTTTGAAATCCCAAGCATGAAAGTTGATTTCTAGCATTAACCTATGAAATTGCATGTTTTCAAGGGAAAGTTGGCATGATTAGATATTATGGCCTTTATGTACTTACGAAAATGCATGTCTATTTCCTCAAGTATGAATTTAGAAATAAAAGCATATTTTGAACAATGGCTATGCTAAGTCTATATATGTATGAATTTGAATTGCATGGCATCAGATATGTCTTATTGCTTTTCAAACAGTTTTGACATCAGATACGTCACCAGTTATGAACATCTTTGACATCAGATATGTCATTGGTTATAAATAGTTTTGACATCAGATATGACATCGGTATTATATGAGCTATATGTATGTTTTGGGAGTAGTATTTATCACCGAGTTGGACTGGATAAGAGTACCCTTATTCCCAGAACTACGTGCCCCCGTAGGTATTAAGTCCCCTCTGTTGGGTATTAGTATTTAGTGATCACGCCATAGTAATGCCTTTATACCCTGGCAAGGTATATTAGGTCCTCTCGATGGGGCGGATACATCAATTTCCATGTAACTCACATGGTCTATGTCGGTTAGAGAACCTCCCACAGAAAATAGTTTATGCTTTTAAAACTTGCATTTGACTCTTATTCAGATTTCAGACTTATTACTTATGATTATGTTTCAGCTTATGGTAAGTTTAGAGTCATTACGCTCAGTTCTATCTTTAAAAGCATGAGTTCAGTTATTTAAGTATACTTAGCATGTTTTCATCATGATCATACATTTCTCACATACTTAGCACATTCCATAGTACTAACGCATATTGCGTTGCATCCTTTTATGATGCAGATTCAGGCACCTCTTCCCAGCTTCATGGCTTGAGTTCCCAGCCACTCACGATCAGCTTTGGTGAGTCCTCATAGTTCGAGGACTAGACTTTATTCAAGATTTTCTATGCTTCCTTTCCTTCCAGATTGTTGAGTTAGTTGGGGTATTGTCCTATCAACTCCTTATGCTAGTTTATAGGCTTTTCAAACATAGTGTTGTTGGGTTCCGTTGGATGATTGTACCTCTTGATTTGACTTTCTATTTATGACATTTTGAGTCTTTATCTATGATTTCTTCCGCTTATCTTTTGTTATGCTTGAGAATGCTATGACCAAGGGTTAGCTTGGGGTCCTTGTGGTCCCAAGTCCTATGTTACGTCTAGGGGGTGACCTCAAGGCGTGACAAACTTGGTATTAGAGCCTCAGGTTCAAGTGTCCTAGGATGTCTGAAAGTTGCATCGAGTAGAGTCTCTTTCATGTGTATGAAGCGTGCCATGCATATGATAGTGAAGCTATGAGATGTCTTAGAAAACTTCACTTCTTTCATGATCATGTCGTGCGATAGAGCTTAACTCTTATGTTCCTCTAATCCTCATCTTATGCATTTCAGATTATACCTCCTCAATGTGCTATGCCTCCCCGAGCCGCTCGAAATGCGTCTCCTCAAGTTCCGGTTCCCAATGTCATGAATGATGAGTTCAGGAATGCCATTCATTTGCTAGCCTAGACTTTTACTACTCAGGCCAATCAACAGTCTCCTGCCCCCGTTCATCCTCAAGGTTGGGTAGTGTCTCGAGTTTGGGACTTTATCCATATAAACCCACCAGAGTTTTGGGGTTCGAAAGTGAGTGAGGACCCGCTCAACTTTATTGATGAAGTGAAGAAGATCTTTCAGGTTATTCAAGTAGTGGGTGTTGATTGTGTTGGGATTGCATCCTATCAACTCAAGGATGTGGTTCACATTTGGTTCATGCAATGGAAGGAGACTAGAGTGAGGGACGCGGTCCCCACATTTTGGGAGTGTTTTAAGAGAGCCTTTCTCGATAGGTTCTTTCGCTATGAGTTGAGGCAAGCGAAGGTGGAGGAATTTGTGAACTTAAGACAAGGTTCGATGTCGGTGCAAGAGTATAGTGTGAAGTTCACTCAGTTGTCTAGATATTCTATCTCCGTGGTAGTGGACCCGCATGATCAAATGAGAAATGTCATATATGGGGTTTCTAATGTGGTGAAGAGGGAGTGTAGGTCTGCTTTATTGTTGAGTGAAATGAACATTTTCCGACTCATAACTCATGCCCATCAGATTGAGGGTGGCAAGCTTAGGGAGATGGACATCGCTCTTCTTTCCAGAAGAAGTCATCAGGTTTTGGTCACCACAGGTCCAGAGGTGGACATCGCTCTTCTTTCCAGAAGAAGTCATCAGGATCCGTTCATTCTTCTGCTAGTGCTCCTACCCAGGCCTCCAGTCCCCACCATGATCAGTCCAGTAGAGGTGCAGGTTCTTATTCTCAGAGTGGTGGTTCAAAGGGGTCTTCTTTCCCCGTTTGTACAAGGTATGGGAAGAGTAACCCCGGTGAGTGTTTGGCTGGTAGGGAGGGTTGTTTTGGTTGTGGTTAGGTTGGTCACCATGTCAAAGATTGCCCTTCAGCTAGAAAGGGACAGGGAGGTAGGACCTTGCTTTCCCCAGCAGCTTCAGGAGGTAGACCAGCCCAGCAGGGCGCAGCTTATAGTTCTGGTGGTCAGCGCCAGAACCTCTTTTATACCATGTCCTCCCGGAAGGATCAGGAGAGTTCTCTTGATGTGGTTATCGGTATGTTGAAAGTCTTCTCTTTTGATGTGTATGCTTTGTTGGACCCCGGTGCTTCCTTATCTTTTGTGACCCCTTATGTGGCTTGTAAATTCGAGATTTGTCCTGAAATGCTTTTAGAACCCTTTCATGTTTATACTCATGTCGGTGAGTCAGTCCTAGACGAAAGAGTCTACTAAAATTTCCCTATCTCAGTTCTTCATAGAGTCACTTCAACGGATGTAGTAGAGTTGGAGATGACTGATTTTGATATTATTCTGGGTATGGATTGTTTGTATGCATTTTATGCCTCAGTTGATTACCGCACTCATGTGGTTAGTTTGAAGTTTCCTAATGAACCTGTCCTAGAATGGCAAGGTAGTTCCTCTTCTTCAAAGGGTCATTTCATATCTTACCATAAGGCTAGGAAGATGATTTCTAAAGGCTATGTCTATCATATAGTTTGGGTTATGGATACGGAGTCCGAGACCCTGACTATTCAGTCTGTGCCTGTTGTGAATGAATTCCCAGAAGTGTTTCCCGATGATTTGCCCGGAATCCCTCCTGAACGGGAAATTGACTTTGGGATCGATCTTCTTCCGGATACGAACCCTATGTCTATTCCTCCCTTAGAATGGCCCCCGCAGAACTCAAGGAGTTGAAAGATCAATTGAAGTACTTGCTTGACAAGGGTTTCATCAGGCCCAGTATCTCTCCCTGGGGTGCCTCAGTTTTATTTGTTCAAAAGAAAGATGGTTCCCTTAGAATGTGTATTGATTACCACCAATTGAACAAGGTCACAATCAAGAATAAATATCCCACTCCTAAGATTAATGACTTGTTCGATCACCTTCAGGGTGCTTGTTTCTTCTCCAAAATTGACCTTAGATTCGGTTATCATCAGCTTTGAGTTCGGGAATGTGATATCCCGAAGACGGCCTTCAGGACTCGATATGGTCATTATGAGTTTATTGTTATATCTTTTGGTCTAATGAATGCTCCTGTAGCCTTTATGGATTTGATGAACCGAGTGTTGAAACAGTATTTGCATATGTTTATGATTCTTTTCATTGATGACATCCTCATTTACTCTCGGAGTAAGGAGGAACATACGGATCACTTGAGGGTTGTGTTACAAACTCTCAAGGATAGACAGTTGTTTTCTAAGTTTAGCAAGTGTGAGTTCTGGATGCAGTCTGTTGCTTTTCTGGGTCATATTGTGACTAAAGATGGTGTTTGGGTTGATTCTCAAAAGATAGAGGCAGTAAAGAACTGGACTAGACCTACTTTTCCGTCTGATATTAGAAGCTTCTTGGGTTTGGCTGGTTACTATAGGAGGTTTGTGGAAGGGATTTCTTCTATTGCTGCCCCATTGACCCGATTGACTCAGAAAAAGGTCAAGTTCTAGCGGTTCAACTCTTGTGAGAAAAGTATTCAGGAATTGAAGACTCGATTGACCACAGCTCTAGTGTTGGCTCTACCCGAGGGCCTAGATGATTTCGTTGTGTATTGTGATGCCTCCAGAATTGGTTTAGGTTGTGTTTTGATGCAACGAGGAAAGGTGATCGCTTATTCCTCGAGACAGCTTAAGGTGCATGAGAAGAACTATCCTACTCATGATCTTGAGTTTGCGGTCATGGTCTTTGCTTTGACTATTTAGAGACACTATTTGTATGGAGTGCATGTTGATGTATTCACGGATCACAAAAGTCTTCAATATGTGTTCACACAAAAGGAATTGAATTTGCGACAAAGGAGATGGCTTGAGCTTCTCAATTATTATGACATGAGTGTGCTTTACCACCCGGGTAAGGCAAATATTATGGCGGATTCTTTGAGTAGGTTGTCCATGGGAAGTGTAGCTTTTATTGAAGATGGAAGGAAGAAATTGGTTAATGAAGTTCATAGGCTTGTTCGGTTGGGGGTTTGCCTTATGGACTCGACCGAAGGTGGTGTGATCATGACTAATGGTGTTGAATCATCATTGGTGGCTGAGGTGAAAGCAAGGCAAGACCAAGATCCCGTTCTACTTCAGCTTAAGGGTGCAGTTCGTCAGCAAGAGGTTGAGGTTTTCTCCCAAGAGGGAGATGGTGTGCTTCGTTATCAGGGTCGCTTATGTGTGCCAGATGTGGATGGGTTAAGACAGCAGATATTGGTCGAGGCTCATAGTTCCAGATACTCCATTCATCCGGGTGCCACTAAGATGTACCGTGATCTATAAGAAGTCTTTTAGTGGAATGGTATGAAGAAAGACATAGCCGGGTTCGTGGCTAAGTGTCCCAACTGTCAACAGGTAAAAGTGGAACATCAAAGGCCGGGTGGCATGCTTCAAGATATTGACCTGCCAACTTGGAAATGGGAAGCAATCAATATGGACTTCATTACTGGGTTGCCTCGTACTCGCACGCAACATTATTCCATTTGGGTGATTGTTGACCGGATTACCAAGTCATCCCATTTCTTGGCTGTTAAGACTACTGATTCAGCAGACGACTATGCCAGACTCTACATCCGGGAGATAGTTTGATTGCATGGTGTTCCCTTGTCTATCATTTTGGATAGAGGTCCTCAGTTTACATCTCAGTTTAGAGATCATTTTAGAAAGGTCTTGGTACTCAGGTAAAGCTTAGCACAACTTTTCATCTTCAGACAGACGGTCAGGAAGAGTGCACTATTCAGACTCTGGAGGATATGTTGAGATCATGTGTGATCGATTTCAAAGGTAATTGGGATGATCACTTACCTCTTATCGAGTTTGCATACAACAACAGCTTACTCTAGTATTTAGATGGCTCTATATGAGGCACTTTATGGTCGGAGGTGTAGATCCCCTATTGGTTGGTTCGAGGTTGGTGAAGCAACCTTGATTGGTCCAAATTCTGTTCATGAGACTATGGAGAAAGTTCAGCTTATTCAGGAAAGGTTGAAGACCGCTTAGATTCGACAGAAATCTTATGCGAATGAGAGGAGAAGGGAGTTGGAATTTGAGGTTGAAGATTGGGTTTTCCTTAAGGTGTCACCCATGAAGGGTGTGATGAGATTTGGCAAGAAAGGAAAGCTTATTCCCCATTTTGTAGGTCCTTATCGAATTCTAAGAAAGGTTGGTACGGTTTCTTATGAGTTGGAGTTACCAACAGAGTTAGAAGCGGTTCACCCAGTTTTTCATGTTTCTTTGTTAAAGAAGTGTGTTGGTGATCCGAGCTTGATTGTTCCTTTGGAAGATGTGGGTGTGAAAGATAGTCTTACCTATGAAGAGGTTCCCGTGGAGATCCTTGATCGTCAGGTTCGGAGGTTGAGAAACAAGAAAGTCGCTTCGGTAAAAGTCCTTTGGAGGAACCAGCTTGTAGAAGGTGCCACTTGGGAAGCGGAGGAGGCCATGAAGGCCAAATATCCTCATCTCTTTCCTTCCGACTCAGTTACAGCTTGAGGTAATAATTTCCTCCTTAGTATGTCCCTCTGATTCTATTCCACCGGTTTCTCTCATGATTCTAGCATGCACCCATGTTTTACGAAGTTAGTTTATCAAATTTTCGAGTTGAAAAGTACAAGTTTTATGTTTACTCCTTGATGTCCATGTTTTGATGTTTGGTTGGGCTTTTTTCTCTTCAGTTTTCCTTGATTAGTCTTCATTCGAGGACGAATGATCCCAAGGGGGAGATATTGTAACACCTTGGAAAGAGCGAACTAACTATTGAATCCTTAATCCGTCAAGGTTGCTACATTTCCAGCAATTGTCGGTCACCACGGGCAGTGCCACGGGAGACATAGCTCAGACGGCCCGTGGGGTGCCCCGTGAAGACCAAACAGTTGGGTTGTGCCAGCTGCCTCAGTACGACGAGCATACATGATGGGCGTCACAGGTGCGATGGCCCGTAGGACCCCACCGTCAAAATGGTCCAGCCACTCCTCCCCATCACCCAGCCTTCCCGACGGACTAGACCATGGGCGTCGCAAGTGCGATGGGCCATGGGAGCTCACCGTCTAAAGGGACCAGCAGACCTCAACCAAAGTACCCTTTCCCGACGCCTTAGCCGATGGGCAGTCGTGGGCATGACGCCCGTAGGGTAACCCGTAAGACGGCCCAGTTTCCCAAAATTTTTCATTTAAGTCCCAGGAGCATTTTAGTCATTACCCACCCTTTTAACTACTAAGTGAGGTCGTTTTGACTATTTCTTCTAGTGTTTTCACCGATATTATCCTAAGTCCCTCCTAAGTTCCTCATTCTTCATCCAAAAGGGAAAAGTTCCTTTGAAGCTTCAAGTCTCCAAGCTCCAAGTCAAGTCTCCTAACTCTTTTTCATTGAAGTGGGTTATCTTCACCTAAGGTATGTGAGTCTTTAACAATGGGTTCCTTTCACCCTTGTGCCCACAATCCCCAATCCTTATGTTGAATTATGAACTTATGAAATAAGGATTTTGATTTAAAATTGGGGAAAGTTTGTGAAATCAGTTTCTATGCTAAATTCATGACTTCTTACTGATTATTCATGGTTTGATTATGATTCATTCATTTGGTTTTGAAAGCCCAAGCATGAAAGTTGATTTCTAGCATGAACCCATGAAATTGCATGTTTTCAAGGGAAAGTTGGCATGATTAGATATTATGGCCTTTATGTACTTATGAAAATGCATGCCTATTTCCTCAAGTATGAATTTAGAAAGAAAAGCATGTTTTGAACTATGGATATGCTAAGTCTATATATGTATGAATTTGAATTGCATGGCATCAGATATGTCTTATTGCTTTTCAAACAGTTTTGACATCAGATATGTCACCAGTTACGAACAGCTTTGACATCAAATATATCATTGGTTATAAACATCTTTGACATTAGATATGTCATCAGTATTATATGAGCTATATGTATGTTTTGGGAGTAGTATTTAGCACCGAGTTGGGCTGGATAAGAGTACCCTTATTCCCAGAACTACGTTCCCCCGTAGGTATTAAGTCCCTTCTGTTGGGCATCAGTATTTAGTGATCACGCCACAGTAATGCCTTTATACGCTGGCAAGGTATATTGGGTCCTCTCGATGGGGCGGATACATCAAATTTCATGTAGCTCACATGGTCTATGTCGGTTAGAGAACCTCCCACAGAAAATAGTTTATGCTTTTAAAACTTGCATTTGACTCTTATTCAGATTTCAGACTTATTACTTATGATATATTATGTTTCAGCTTATGGTAAGTTTAGAGTCATTGCGCTCAGTTCTATTTTAAAATCATGAGTTCAGTTATTTAAGTATACTTAGCATGTTTTCATCATGTTCATGCATTGCTCACATACTTAGTACATTCCATAGTACTAACGCATATTGCGCTGCATCCTTTTATGATGCAGATTCAGGCACCCCTTCCCAGCTTCGTGGCTAGAGTTCCCGGCCACTCACGATCAGCTTTGGTGAGTCCTCATAGTTCGAGGACTAGACTTTATTCTAGATTTTCTATGCTTCCTTTCCTTCCAGATTGTTGAGTTAGTTGGGGTATTATCCCATCAACTCCTTATGCTAGTTTTACAGGCTTTTCAGACATAGTGTTGTTGGGTTCCGTTGGATGATTGTACCTCTTGATTTGACTTTCTATTTATGATATTCTGATTCTTTATCTATGATTTATTCCTCTTATCTTTTGTTATGCTTGAGAATGCTATGACCAAGGGTCATCTTGGGGTCATTGTGGTCCCAAATCCTGTGTTAAGTCTAGGAGGTGACCTTGGGGCATGACACTTGCAGAGATTTTTGAACTTCCAGGGATCACAGGTCAAGTCCACGAGCATTGGGTGGTTCCACGAGTCGTGAAAGTGACTCATGATTCCAGTACTGCAGACCATCCTCAGGTCTGAAAACCACGAGTCAGGTTCACAGTTCGTGGAAGTTTCCACGGGTCATGGAACCAACCCATAGAACTCAGACAGAGAGTGGTCAGCTTCCCTGATTCCCATGACTTGGTTCTACGACTCGTGGAAGCTTCCACGAGTCATCCTGTTGAGTCATAGGTAACTTTCATCAACTTGAAATCTTAGGTCATTTCCACGAGAAGGAACCACGAGTCGTGGTTAGGTCTACAAGTGTAGACTCCACCCATGGAACTTCAAGCTGAGTTTTAAATCAGCTTTTTTCTAATTAAATCCCAGAGGTATTTTAGTTATTACCCACTCTTTTAAATCCTAAATGATGTCATTTTGGCTACTTCTAGAAGGGTTTTCACCCTTAGTAGCTTAAGTCCATTCCCATTACCTCATTTATATCCCAAAAAGGGAAAGGACTCTCTCAAGCTCAAGGTCTCAAGTTCCAAGTCCAAGTCTCCTAAGCCTTTTCAATTCAAGTGGGTTAGCTCCAATCAAGGTATGTGGGGATTCAACAATGGGTTCCTCTCACCCTTGTGCCCAAAACCCCCAATTCTTATTTTGAATTATGAACTTGTGAAATTAGGGTTTTGATCTAAATTAGGGAAAACTTACGAAATCAGTTCCTATGCTTAAATTCATGGTTTCTTATTGCTATTTACGATTTGATCATGATTCCTCTATTAGATTCAAAAGCCCAAGCATCAAAGTTGATTTCTAGCATGATTCCATTGAATTGCATATTTTCAAGTGAAATTGGGCATGATTAGATATCATGGCTTTATGAATTTATGAAATTGCATGCCTAATTCTTCAAGTATGAATTTAGAAAGAAAAGCATCTTTTGGACTATGGCTATGTTAAGCTTCATGAACTTATGATATGAGAATTTTTATGATGCTCGATGTGTTTTCATGCTTTTCGAATAAGATTTGGCATGAGATTGTGCCACTAAGAAATTATGAGCTATATGTACATGTTTGGGAGTAGTATTTAGCACCGAGCGATGAGGGTTCGATTACCCAAGTCCAAAAACTATGTTTCCAGCGTAGGTTATGAAATGAAGTGCCCTATGGGCTTATGAAAGTGGATCCACATCTTGATAATGGTGTCTTGTGTCTTAGTGGGCATTAGGACAGTTTTGCCAACTAGGGTTATATAGTTTGGGATGCTGACTCATTCCTTGGCAGGGTTCAAGTCAGCTTCACTAACTAGGGTTATATAGTTAGATTTCATGTTGCTCACATGGTCTATTGTCGGTTATAAGAAACTCTCGTATGAATGATTTCAAGTTTTCTAAGCTTTATGATATCCTATTTTGAAGTTTTGACTACTAACTCATGCTTATGACTCAGACTATGATACTTACTTATGACTTCTTCGATTATGCATGAATTCAGTTTTCAATTATGTTTTAAGCATGCTTTCTTATTATTTATGCATATCTCGCTTACTCGGTACATCCTATAGTACTGACGCATATCTTTCGCTGCATTCTTTGATGATGCAGATTCAGGTGTACCTCCTCAGGCTCGTGGCTAGAGTTTCCCGGTCACTCCCAGATAGTTGTTGGTGAGTCCTCTTAGGTCGAAGACTAGTTATGTTTTTAGCTTGCGTTAGCCTTTCATTTCTGTACTTCGAATTAGCTAGGGTCTTGTCCTAGCAACTCTTTATGTCATGAGTAGAGGATTTTCAGACATATACAGTATTTGAGTCTTCTTATGGATCTTGTATTCCTATTTGACTTGATTATCCATTTATGCTATCCCAATTTTATCTATTATGCTTCTGCTTATCTTTTGTTATGCTTGAGAATGCTATGACCAAGGGTTAGCTTGGGACACTTGTGGTCCCAAGTCCCGTGTTACGTCTAGGGGGTAACCTCGGGGCGTGACACTATGTCTGAAAGCATCTACTACTGATGAGTTGCTAATACAAGTCCCCAGCTAACTCTAAAACTCTAAAAGAAGATGTCAAAACTAAACCACAATCATGACTAGTCCTCGAAGGATGAGGACTGGCCACTGGTTGTTTCTTAGAAAGAACTGAAATGAGCTAATCACGAGGCTGAGTATGAGAACCTGAACCTGCATCATGACAAGATGCAGCACATAGAGTATGCAGTAAGTACTTTTAATGTACTGAGCATGCGATATATGCAATGTAACTGAACATGCTAAAATGTTTATATAATGTTTAAAATATGTAAACTGAATTTTGTACATAGGCCCAAATTTAATAATGCATAAAATTTGAAATGCAAGGATATTTTGAAAAGTATAATGAAAAGTTGTAAAACTAAATTGAGGGCGTAGTACACAACTACTGAGTCTAATTTTGTGGGAGAGTCTGTTAACCGACATAAACCACGTGAGATAAACTTGGAGTCTTATGTATACACCCCATCGAGAAGACCCAATATACTTTACCAGGATATAGAGGCATGGCTAGCGTGATCACTATTTTTAAGGCCCAACTAAGAGGATAAATATATCTATAGTGGCACGTAGTTCTGGGACTCTTAGGGTATGCTGAACTCTAGTCCAACTCGGTACTAAGTACTACTCCCAAAACTGATTTCTATTTGCTCTTTTGAAATTGGAGTTTTGGAATGCTATGTCAGAACTTAACTAGTCTGAAAACCTTTATTTTCTGAAAAGTTGTAGGATGAAAGATGACTAATATCATGCTTTAAAGCTGAGTGCTAGAAGACGACTAAATTATGAGGAAAACAGTTCATATGAAAATACTGTACTTTCAAGCTAAATTCTTGACTTCTCAAATCATGGTGAAAGTCTATGAAAGTTATTGAAATTCCAGTATATGACATTAAAACATGATATAAATCACATACTAAGTGTAGGAACTGAATTTGATAGAATTCTGTACAATAAGGTAGAAACCCTAGTTTCTAAAATCATGAAACTCAATGTAAAAGCCTGAGGTTTTTGGCATAAAGGCAAATACGACCCTTACTGAATACCCACATACTTGGTGGAAGAAGATGTCTAAACTAGGGATGGAGTTCTAAAGCCTTGGAGAAAAGCCCAAGGTCTGTAGCTTGAAAAAGGAGCATTCTTTTCTTTCTCTTAAATTGAACCAATGGGAATGAGGGGAAAATTCCTTAAGTCTGACTAATACCCCTCAAAAAGTTAAACCTAAAATGACTGGGTATTGGGTTAAAAGAGGTGAGAAAAGTCTAAAATACCCCTAGGATTAAATATGGAAAACTAGTAAAAATTCTCAAAACGTGGAGTCCACGACTTGTGGACTCTTCCACAGTCCATAGAACCACCTCGTGGATCTGACCCACTTTGTTGGGTCTCAAAATGATTTCCAAGGGTCCCTGTCCATGGCTCGTGGATCTGGCTCGCAGAACCTGCTGTCACTTTGACAGTATAACACTTAGAATTTTTTGGCCTGGTTTAGAATTTTTTGGGTGTTACAAGTTGCTTTCTTTAAAGGGGGGGGGGGGGTCTGGGTGATGTTATTGGTTTTTCGCCGCTTCAACTTATGCCTACTTTAGACTGTATCATTTCCTTAGTGAATAGACTGTGGATTTGCTTTACTTGGATTTAGTTGTACGTATTGACCGAGTTTCCATCTTTTATTGGTGTTATTACTTACTCATTTTGGCATATGGATTATTGGCATAAATTCGGTTTCCGGCTAAAAAGTAAAATTTTGGAATATTTTAAAGGAATATGGTTTTCTTGAACGAAAAATATATTGTTTTAACCCTAATTCAAGTCTGGGCATGCATATTTATATTTAAGCCCCAGTTCGAGTCCGGGCATGCACATTTATATTTAAGCCCCCATTCGAGTTCGGGCATGCATATTTATATTATTAAGCCCCAGTTTAAGTCTGGGCATGCATTGCTACTATTTTAGCCCTAGTTTTAGTTTGCGCACACTATATTACTATTATATATTCAGAAGTCCAGTTTGAGTCCGGCATTGCATTTACATTGCACTTATCTCATATGGCACATCATGGCACACTCCGTATTTACTTACTATTGAGCGTGTTTATAATTAGTTTTGTTTGCTATTTGTATCCTATAGGCTTATGGGGGTCCGATTGGATTTATTAACTATTGTGTGTACCTTCCTAGCTTATGAGGGTCCGGGTAGGTTATAGCTAGATTTCCTTACTTTGCCTTATGCTTTTCAAGTTATTACTTTTACTTCTCAATATTATCTAGTTATGACCTATTAATCTCTTCTGACCCGTCTTTTCTTACCTTTAGTATATTCACACTTTATTATACTTATGTCTTATTTGAGATTAGTCGGCCAATGATGCCTACTAAGACTCAAATACTGTCTATGTCTAAAAACCTCTACTCATAACATAAAGAGTTGCTAGGACAAGACTCTAGCTAACCCGAAGTATGGAAATAAAAGCTGACACACGCTAAGAACATAACTAGTCCTCGACCTAAGAGGACTCACCAACAGCTGATAGATGGAGTGTCCTGGAAGCTCAAGCCACGTGCCTGGGAAGGGACTCTTGAATCTGCATTATCAAAGGATGCAGCGCAAGATATACGTCAGTACTATAGGATGTACCGAGTATGCGAGATATGGATAAATAACATGAAAGCATGCTTAAAACATAATTGAAAACTGAGTTCATGCATAATCGAAGAGGTCATAAGTAAATATCATAGTTTGAGTAATAAGCATGAGTTAGTAGTCAAAACTTCAAAATAGGATATCATAAAGCTTAGAAAACTTTAAATCATTCATACGGGAATTTCTTATAACCGACAATAGACCATGTGAGCTACATGGAATCTAACTATATAACCCTAGTTAGCGAAGCTGACTTGAACCCTGCCAAGGAACGAGTCACCATCCCCAACTATATAACCCTAGTTGGCAAAGCTTCCCTAATACCCGCTAATACACAGAACACCATTATCAAGATGTGGATCCACTCTCATAAGCCCATAGGGCACTTCATTTCATAACCTATGCTGGCAACGTAGTTTTTGGACTTGGGTAATTGAACCCTCATCGCTCGGTGCTAAATACTACTCCCAAAACATACACATATAGCTCATAATTTCTTAGCGGCACAATCTCATGCCAAATCTTGTTCGAAAAGCATGAAAACACATCGGGCATCATGCAAATTCTCATATCATAAGTTCATGAAGCTTAACATATCCATAGTCCAAAACATTCTTTTCTTCCTAAATTCATACTTGAAGAATTAGGCATGCAATTTCATAAATTCATAAAGCCATGATATCTATTCATGCCCAATTTCACTTAAAAAAATGTAATTCAATGGAATCATGCTAGAAATCAACTTTGATGCTTGGGCTTTTGAATCTAATAGAGGAATCATGATCAAATCGTAATTAAGTAATAAGAAACCAGGAATTTAAGCATAGGAATTGATTTCATAAGTTTTCCCCAATTTAGATCAAAACCCTAATTTCACAAGTTCATAAATCAATTTGAGAATTGGGGGTTTTGGGCACAGTGGTGAAAGAACCCATTGTTTAATACCCACATACCTTGATTGGAGCTAACCCACTTGAATTGAAAGGACTTAGGAGACTTGAACTTGGAGCTTGAGACCTTGAGCTTGAGAGATTTCTTTCCCTTTTTGGAAGATGAATGAGGTAATGAGATAGGACTTGGGCTAATAAGGGTGAAAACCCTACTTGAAATAGTCAAAATGACATCATTTAGGAGTTAAAAGAGTGGGTAACTGGGACTTAAATGAGATACTGCAGTAAAAGGGGCCGCCTTACGGGCTACCCAATGGGCATCATGCCCACGATGACACATCGGCCAAGGCATTGGGCAGGGGGCACCTTGGTTGGGTTTGCTGGACCATTTCGACGATGAGCTCCCACTGCCTATCGCGCGTGCGACGCCCGTGGGGTTGCCCATCGACTGAAAGGTAGACAGGGGGAAGGATACCTGGATCACTCCGATGGTTTGCTCCCATGGGTTGTCGTACCCTCGACGCCTGTGGCCTAACCCGTCGGGAAAATAGGGTGATGAGGGAGGAGCGACTGGGGGATCCCGATGGCGGGTCCCCACAAGCCATCGTACCTGCGACGAACATTGTGACCGCCCATTGGGCTGAGGTAACTTGGCTAAGGAGCCACTGGACGTACCCCACGACCAGCACCACGGCCCGTCAGAGTTCTGACCCCCATGATGACTGCCCGTGGCGACCAACAACAGCAAATTTTATTGAGCTCTAAGTTTTGCCGCTGACAGAAATCCTGGGGTGTTACAATATCTCCCCCTTGGGATCATTCGTCCTCGAATGAAGACTAAGCAAGGCAAATCTGAAGAGTAAATAGCCCAACCAGCAACAAAATATGGAAATCAAGGAATAAACATGAAAAGTGAACTTTTTAACTTTAAAACATGATAAACTAACTTCGAAAACATGAATGCATGCTAGGATCATGAGAGTAACTGATGGAACAGGATCGGAGGAACATACAAAGGATGAAACTAATACCTTAAGCTGGAATGGAATCGGAAGGAAAGAGATGGGGATATTTGGCCTTCATGCCCTTTTTCGCTTCCCAAGTAGCTCCTTCAACAAGCTGATTTCTCCAAAGAACCTTTACCGAAGCAACTTCTTTATTTCTCAACCTGTGAATCTGACGATCAAGGATCTCTACGAGAACCTCCTCATTGATGAGACTATCCTTCACACCCACATTCTCCAAAGAGACAATCACGGCTGGATCACCAACACACTTCTTCAACAAGGAAACATGGAAAACTGGGTGAACCACTTCCAACTCTGTTGGCAACTCCAACTCATAAGCAACGCTACCAACTCTCCTCAAAATCCGATCAGGACCAACAAAACGGGGACTAAGCTTTCCTTTCTTTCCAAATCTCATCACACCCTTCATGGGTGACACCTTTAGGAAAACCCAGTCATCAACTTCAAATTCCAACTCCCTTCTCCTTACATCCGCATAAGATTTATGTTGAATTTGAGCGGTCTTCAATCTTTCCCTAATAAGATGAACTGTCTCCATAGTCTCAGGAACCGTATATAGACCGATCAAGGCTTCCTCACCTACCTCAAACCAACCAATAGGAGATCTACATCTCCGGCCATAAAGTGTCTCATATGAAGCCATCTGGATGCTAGAGTGAAAGTTGTTGTTGTAGGCAAAGTCGATAAGAAGTATATGATCATCCCAATTACCTTTGAAATCAATCACACACGCTCTCAACATATCCTCCAAATTCTGAATAGTACACTCTGCCTGGCCGTCTGTCTGAGGGTGATAAGTTGTGCTAAGCTTCACCTAGGTACCAATACCTTTATGGAACGATCACCAAAACTGAGATATAAACTAAGAACCTCTATCAGAAATGATAGACAAGGGAACACCATGCAATCAAACTATCTCCCGGATGTAGAGTCCGGCATAATCGTCTGCTGAATCAGTAGTCTTAATAGCCAAGAAGTGGGATGACTTTGTCATCCGGTCGACAATCACCCAAATGGAATCATGTTGCCTTTGAGTACAAGGCAAACCAGTAATAAAGTCCATATTGATTGCTTCCCATTTACAAGTGGGAAGGTCAATATCCTTAATCATGTCACCCGACAATTGATGCTCAACTTTTACTTGTTGAAAGTTGGGACACTTAGTCACAAAACCAGCAATGTCCCCCTTCATACCATTCCACCAAAAGACTTCCCGTAGATCACGGTACATCTTATTAGAACCCAAATGAATGGAATATCTAGAACTGTGATCCTCAGTCAGAATCTGTTGTCTCAACCCATATACATCAGGCATACATAAGTGATCCTTATAACGAAGCACACCATCTCCCCCTTAGGAGAAAACCTCCATCCGCTGCTGATGAATTGCACCCTTAAGCTAAAGTAAAATGGGATCATTGTCTCGCTTTGCCTTCACCTCAGCTACCAAAGATGATTCCGCACCATTTTGTACAATCACACCACTTTCTATCGAGTCCATAAGGCGAACTCCCAACCGAGCTAGACTGTGAACCTCCTTAACCAATTCTTTCTCCCCATCTTCAACAGAAGACACACTTCCCATGGACAGTATACTCAAAGCATCCGCCACGACATTGGCCTTACCCGGATGGTAAATCACACTCATATCATAATCCTTAAGGAGCTCGAGCCATCTCCTTTGTCGCAAATTCAATTCCTTCTGAGTGAACATATACTGAAGACTCTTATGATCGGTGAATACATCCACATGCACACCATACAAGTTATGTCTCCACATCTTCAAAGAAAAGACCACGGCCGCCAACTCAAGATCATGAGTAGGATAGTTCTTCTCATGAGTCTTAAGTTGTCTCGAAGCATAAGCAATCACCTTACCATGCTACATCAAAACACAATCCAAACCAATCCTAAAAGCATCACAATACACAACAAAATCATCTAGGCCCTCGAGTAGAGCTAGCACTGGAGCTGTGGTCAATCTAGTCTTCAATTCTTGAAAATTCTTCTCACACAAGTCGGACCACTGAAATTTTACCTTCTTCTGAGTTAATCGGGTCAAAAGGGCAGCGATGGAAGAAACTCCTTTCACAAACCTCCTGTAGTAGCCATCTAAACCCAAAAAGCTTCTAATATCAGATGGGGAAGTGGGTCTATTCCAGTTCTTTACTACCTCTATCTTTTGAGAATCAACTCGGATACCATCACTAGTCACAATATGACCCAGAAAGGCAACAGACTGCATCCAGAACTCACACTTGCTAAACTTAGCAAACAACTGTCTATCCTTGAGAGTTTGTAACATAACCCTCAAGTGGTCTGCATGCTCCTCCTCACTCTGAGAGTAGATGAGGATATCATCAATGAACACAATCATAAATGAATCCAAATATTGCTTGAACACGTGGTTTATCAAATCCATAAAAGTTGCAGGAGCATTTGTTAGACCAAAAGACATAACAACAAACTCATAATGACCATTCCAAGTCCTGAAGGCTGTCTTCGGGATATCACACTCTCTAACACGAAGCTGATGATAACCAGATCTAAGGTCGATCTTGGAAAAGAAACTAGCAGCCTGAAGCTGATCGAACAAGTCATCAATCCTAGGAATGGGATATTAATTCTTGATTGTGACCTTGTTCAATTGGTGATAATCGATACACATTATAAGAGAGCCATCTTTCTTCCGAACAAACAAAACTGGGGCATCCCATGGAGAAATGCTAGACCTGATGAAACCTTTTTCAAGAAGATCCTTCAGCTGATCTTTCAACTCTTTAAGTTTCGCGGGAGCCATACTATAGGGAGGAATAGAGATAGGATTCGTATCTGGGAGAAGATCTATCCCAAAGTCAATATCTCACTCAGGAGGGACTCTGGGTAAATCATTAGGAAACACTCCTGGAAACTCATTCACAATGGGAACAGACTGAAGGGATGGGTTTTTGGACTCCGTGTCCATAACCCGCACTATGTGATAAATATACCCCTTTGAAATCATCTTCCTAGCCTTAAGATAAGATATGAAATGACCTTTCGAGCAAGGGGGACTACCTTGCCATTCTAGAACGGGTTTATTTGGAAACTTGAAACTGACAACCCGAGTACGACAATCAACAGAAGCATAACATGCATACAACCAATCCATACCAAGAATGACATCAAAATCAGTCATCTCCAACTCTACTAGATCCGCTGAAGAGACTCTAAGGACTGAGATAGGGCAATTTTGGTAGATTCTTTTAGCTAAGACTGACTCACCAACAGGAGTAGAAACACAAAAGGGTTCTAAAAGCAATTCAGGACATAGTTCGAACTTGCCGTCTAAATAATGGGTCAGAAAAGATAGGGAGGCACCGGGGTCCAACAAAGCATACACATCAAGAGAGAAGACTTTAAACATACCAGTAACCACATCTAGAGAAGTCTCCTGATCCTGCCGGGAGTACATAGCATAAAGACGGTTCAAGCGCTGACCACCAGAACTAGAAGCTGCACTCTGCTGGGCTGGTCGACCTCCTAGGCTACTACAGCAGACCGAGCCCTACTACCTCCTTTCCCCTTCTTAGCTGAAGGGCACTCTTTGATACGATGTCCAGCCTGACCACATCCGAAGAAACTACCTGAACCGGTGAAACACTCACCAGAATGACTCTTCCCACACTTACCATAAGCTAGGTAGGAAGATCCCTTTGCAACACTACCTTGAGACTTGGAATAGGAACCAGATGCTCTACCACCCTGATCATGATGAGGCTTCTGGACCTGGGTAGGAGCACTAGTAAAAGAATGAACAGAGCATGATGACTTCTTCTGGAATGAGGAGCGATGTCCACCTCCGAACCTGTGATGAACAAAACCTGAACCCTCAGATCTAGTCCTCTTGTTTTCCCTTGCCATCTCCCTAAACTTGTCCCCCTCAATCTGATGGGCTTGAGTCATGAGTCGGGAAATGTTCAGATCATTCAATAACAAGGCAAATCTACACTCTTTCTTTACCACATCAGAAACCCCATAAAAAACTTGCTCATTTGATCATGCGGGTCTGCTACCATGAAGGGAGCATATCTAGACAACTGAGTGAACTTCAGACAATACTCTTGAACCGACATCGACCCTTGTCTCAAGTTCACAAATTCCTCCACCTTCACTTGCCTCAACTCTTGGGGAAAGAACCTATCAAGAAAGTCCCTCTCAAAACACTCCCAAGTTATGGGGACCGCGTCCCTCACCCTAGCCTCCTTCCATTGCGTGAACCAAATATGAGCTACATCTTTGAGTTGATAGGATGCAAGCTCAACACAATCGACCCCAACTATTTGCATAACTTTGAATATCTTCTTCACTTCATCAATAAAGTTGAGCGGGTCCTCACTCACTTTGGAACCCCAAAATTTGGGTGGGTTCATCCGAATAAAGTCACGAACTCGGGTTGCTACCCCACCATGAGGACGGACTGGGGTAAGAGCCTATTGATTGGCATGAGTGGCCAAAGTCTGGGCTAGCAAATGGATGGCATTTTTGAACTCCTCATTCATAAAATCGGGGACCAGAATGGGAGGAGCAGCATTTTGAGTGGCTCGGGGAGGCATAGCACGTCGAGGAGGCATAATCTGAAACGTACAAGATAATGATTAGAGTTAAGCTCTATCGCATGATGTGATCTTGAAAGAAGTGAAGTTTTCTAAGACACCTCATAGCTTCCCTCTCATATGTGTGGTGTGCTTCACACACATGAAAGAGACTCTACTCGATGCGGCTTTCAGACATCCTAGGACTCTTGAACCTGAGGCTCTAATACCAAGTTTGTCACGCCCCAAGGTTATTCCCTAGACGTAACATGGGACTTGGGACCACAAGTGCCCCAAGCTAACCCTTGGTCATAGAATCCTCAAGCATAACATAAAGTAAGCGAAAGCACAATAGATAAATTCGTAATAACATAAATGGAGATTCAAGTCAAATAGGAATACAAGATCCATACGAAGACTCAAATACTGTCTATGTTTGAAAAGCGTCTACTCATAACATAAAGAGTTGCTAGGACAAGACCCTAGCTAACACGAAGTACGGAAATAAAAGCTGACACACACTAAGAACATAACTAGTCCTCGACCTAAGAGGACTCACCAACAACTGATAGATGGAGTGGCCTGGAAGCTCTACCCACGTGCCTGGGAAGGGACTCTTGAATCTGCATCATCAAAGGATGCAGCACAAGATATGCTTCAGTACAATAGGATGTACTGCGTATGCGATATATGCATAAATAATATGAAAGCATGCTTAAAGTATAATTAAAAACTAAGTTCATGCATAATCGAAGAGGTCATAAGTAAATATCATAGTTTGAGTAATAAGCATGAGTTAGTAGTCAAAACTTCAAAATAGGATATCATAAAGCTTAGAAAACCTGAAATTATTGATATGGGAATTTCTTATAACCGACAATAGACCATTTGAGCTACATGAAATCTAACTATATAACCCTAGTTAGCAAAGTTGACTTGAACCCTGCGAAGGAACGAGTCACCATCCCCAACTATATAACCCTAGTTGGCAAAGCTGCCCTAATGCCTGCTAAGACACAGGACACCATTATCAAGATGTGAATCCACTCTCATAAGCCCATAAGGCACTTTATTTCATAACCTATGCTGGCAACGTAGATTTTGGACTTGGGTAGTTGAACCCTCATCGTTCGGTGCTAAATACTACTCCCAAAACATGCACATATAGCTCATAATTTCTTAGTGGCATAATCTCATGCCAAATCTTGTTTGAAAAGAATGAAAACACATCGGGCATCATGCAAATTCTCATAGCATAAGTTCGTGAAGCTTAACATATTCATAGTCCAAAACATGATTTTCTTCCTAAATTCATAATTGAAGAATTAGGCATGAAATTTCATAAATTCATAAAGCCATGAAATCTAATCATGCCCAATTTCACTTGAAAACATGCAATTCAATGGAATCATGCTAGAAATCAACTTTGATGCTTGGACTCTTGAATCTAATAGAGGAATCATTATCAAATAATAATTAAGTAATAAGAAACCATGAATTTAAGAATAGGAACTGATTTTATAAGTTTTCCCCAATTTAGATCAAAACTCTAATTTCACAAGTTCATAAATTAATTTGAGAATTGGGGTTTTGGGGCACAAGGGTGAAAAGAACCCCTTGTTGAATACCCACATACCTTGATTGGAGCTAACCCACTTGAATTGAAAAGACTTAGGAGACTTGGACTTGGAGATTGAGACCATGACCTTGAGAGAGTTCTTTCCCTTTTTGGAAGATGAATGAGGTAATGAGATAGGACATAGGCTAATAAGGGTCAAAACCCTACTTGAAATAGTCAAAATGACAACATTTAGGAGTTAAAAGGGTGGATAATGACTAAAATACCTCTGGGACTTAAATGATAAACTGCAGGAAAAGGGGCCACCTCACGGGCTACCAGACGAGCGTCGTACCCACGATGGCCCATCGTCCAAGGCATCGAGTAGGGGGTACCTTGGTTGGGTCTGTTGGACCATTTCAACGATGAGCTCCCACGGCCCATCGCGTTTGCGAAGCCCATCGGGTTGCCCGTCGAGGGGAAGGCCGACAGGGGGAAGGATCCCTAGATCAATCCGAAGGCTTGATCCCATGGGTCTTCGTACCCTCGACGCCCATGGCCTAACCCATCGAGGAAATGGGGTGATGGGGGAGGAGCGGCTAGGGGATCCCGATGGCGGGTTCCCATAGGCCGTCGTACCTGTGACGCCCATTGTGACCGTCCATCGGGCTGAGGAAACTTGGCTCAGGAGCCACTAGACACACCCCACGACCAGCACCACAGCCCGTCCGAGTTCTGACGCCCGTGGTGACTGCCCGTGGAGACCAACAACAGCAGATTTTACTGAGCTCTAAGTTTTGCTGCTGAGAGAAATCCTGGGGTGTTACAATATCTCCCCCTTGGGATCATTCATCCTCGAATGAAGACTAAGTAAGGGAAATCTGAAGAGTAAACAGCCCAACCAGCAACAAAATATGGAAATCAAGGAATAAACATGAAAACTAAACTTTTCATTTTGAAAACATGATAAACTAACTTCGAAAACATGAATGCATGCTAGGATCATGAGAGTAACTGATGGAACAAGATCGGAGGAACATACTAAGGATGAAACTATTACCTCAAGCTATAACAGAATCGGAAGGAAAGAGATGGGGATATTTGGCCTTCATGGCCTTTTCTGCTTCCCAAGTAGCTCCTTCAACAAGCTGATTTCTCCAAAGAACCTTTACCAAAGCAACTTCTTTATTTCTCAACCTCTGAATTTGACGATCAAGGATCTCTATGGGAAACTCCTCATAGGTGAGATTATCCTTCACACCCACATCCTCCAAAGGGACAATCACGACTGGATCACCAACATACTTCTTCAACAAGGAAACATGGAAAACTTGGTGAACCACTTCCAACTCTGTTGGCAACTCCAACTCATAAGCAACGCTACCAACTCTCCTCAAAATCAGATAAGGACCTACAAAACAGGGACTAAGCTTTCCTTTCTTGCCAAACCTCATCACACCCTTCATGGGTGACACCTTTAGGAAAACCCAATCATCAACTTCAAATTCCAACTCCCTTCTCCTCACATCCATATAAGATTTATGTCGACTCTGAGCGGTCTTCAACCTTTCCCTATTAAGCTGAACCTTCTCCACAGTCTCATGAACCGTATCTGGACCGATCAAGGCTGCCTCACCTACCTAAACCAATCAATAGGAGATCTACATCTTCGGCCATAAACTGCCTCATACGGAGCCATCTGGATGCTAAAGTGAAAATTGTTGTTGTAGTCAAACTCGATAAGAGGTAAGTGATCATCCCAATTACCTCTGAAATCAATCACACACGCTCTCAATATATCCTCCAAAGTCTGAATAGTACGCTCTACCTAGCCGTCTGTCTTAGGGTGAAAAGTTGTGTTAAGCTTCACTTGGGTACCAAGACCTTTCTGGAACGATCTCCAAAACTGAGATATAAACTAAGAACCTCTATCAGAAATGATAGACAAGGTAACACCATGCAATCGAACTATCTCCCAGATGTAGATTCCGGCATAATCGTCTGCTGAATCAGTAGTCTTAATAGCCAAGAAGTGGGATGACTTTGTCATTCGTTCGACAATCACCCAAATGGAATCATGTTGCCTTTGAGTACAAGGCAAACCAGTAATAAAGTCCATATTGATTGCTTCCCATTTACAAGTGGGAAGGTCAATATCCTTAATCATGTCACTCGACCTTTGATGCTTCACTTTTACTTGTTGAAAGTTGGGACACTTAGCCACAAACCCGGCAATGTCCCTCTTTATACCATTCCACCAAAAGACTTCCCGTAGATCATGGTACATCTTAGTAGCACTCGGATGAATGGAATATCTAGAACTGTGAGCCTCGATCAGAATCTGTTGTCTCAACCCATCTACATCTGGCACATATAAGCGACCCTGATAACGAAGCACACCATCTCCCCCTTGTGAGAAAACCTCCACCCGTTGTTGATGAACTGCACCCTTAAGCTGAAGTAAAATGGGATCCTTGTCTTGCTTTGCCTTCACCTCAGCTACCAAAGATGATTTGGAACCATTTTGTACAATCACACCACCTTCTGTCGAGTCTATAAGGAGAACTCCCAATCGAGCTAGCCTATGAACCTACTTAACCAATTCCTTCTTCCCATCTTTAACAGAAGACACACTTCCCATGGACAGTCTATTCAAAGCATCCGCCACAACATTGGCCTTACCCGGATGGTAAATCACACTCATATCATAATCCTTAAGGAGCTCGAGCCATATTCTTTGTCGCAAATTCAATTCCTTCTGAGTGAACACATACTGAAGACTCTTATGATCAGTGAATACATCCACATGCACACCATACAAGTAATGTCTCTAAATCTTCAAAGCAAAGACCACGGCCGCCAACTCAAGATCATGAGTAGGATAGTTCTTCTCATGAGTCTTAAGCTGTCTCGAAGCATAAGCAATCACCTTACCACACTGCATCAAAACACAACCCAAACCAATCCTAGAAGCATCACAATACACAACAAAATCATCTAGGCCCTCGAGTAGAGCTAGCACTGGAGTTGTGGTCAATCTAGTCCTCAATTCTTGAAAAATTTTCTCACACAAGTCGGACCACTGAAATTTTACCTTCTTCTGAGTCAATCACGTCAAAGGGGCAGCGATGGAAGAAAATCCTTCAACAAACCACCTGTAGTAGCCAGCCAAACCCAAAAAGTTTCTAATATCAGACGGGGAAGTGGGTCTAGGCCAGTTCTTTACTACCTCTATCTTTTGAGAATCAACTCGGATACCATCACTAGTCACAATATGACCCAGAAAGGCAACGAACTACATCCAGAACTCACACTTGCTTAACTTAGCAAACAACTATCTATCCTTGAGAGTTTGTAACACAACCCTCAAGTGGTATGCATGCTCCTCCTCACTACGAGAGTAGATGAGGATATCATCAATGAACACAATCACAAATGAATCCAAATATTGCTTGAACACGTGGTTCATCAAATCCATAAAAGTTGCAGGAGCATTCGTTAGACAAAAAGAAATAACAACAAACTCATAATGACCATACCGAGTTCTGAAAGCTGTCTTCAGGATATCACACTCTGTAACACGAAGTTGATAATAACCGGATCTAAGGTCGATCTTGGAGAAGAAACTAGCACCCTGAAGATGATCGAACAAGTCATCAATCCTAGGAATGGGATATTTATTCTTGATTGTGACATTGTTCAATTGGTAATAATCGATACACATTCTAAGAGATCCATCTTTCTTCCGAACAAACAAAACTGGGACACCCCATGGAGAAATGCTAGGCCTAATGAAACCTTTATCAAGAAGATCCTTCAGCTGATCTTTCAACTCTTTAAGTTCCGCGAGAGCCATTCTATAGGGAGGAATACAAAGAGGATTCATATCTGGGAAAAGATCTATCCTAAAGTCAATATCCCGCTCGGGAGGGACTCCAGGCGAATCATCAGGAAACACTCCTGGAAACTCATTCACAACTGGAACAGACTGAAGGGATGGGGTTTTGGACTCCATGTCCATAACCCGTACTATGTGATAAACATACCCCTTTGAAATCATGTTCCTAGCCTTAAGATAATATATGAAACGCTCTTTTGAGGAAGGGGGACTACCTTTCAATTCTAGAATGGGTTCATTTTGAAACTTGAAACTGACAACCTGAGTACGACAATCAACAGAAGCATAACATGCATACAACCAATCCATACCAAGAATGACGTCAAAATCAGTCATCTCCAACTCTACTAGATCCGCTGAAGAGACTCTATGAAGGACTGAGATAGGAAAATTTCGCTAGATTCTTTTGGCTAAGACTGACTCACCAACAGGAGTAGAAACACAAAAGTGTTATAAAAGAAATTCAGGTCTAACTTTGAATTTGCATGCTATATAAGGGGTCACAAAAGATTGGGAGGCACCGGGGTCCAAAAAAGCATACATATCAAGAGAGAAGACTTTCAACATACTAGTAACCACATCTAAAGAACTCTCCTGATACTGTAGGGAGGACATAGCATAAAGACGGTTCTGGCACTGACCACCAGAACTAGAAGTTGTGCCCTGCTAGGCTGGTCGACCTCCTGGGGCTACTGGAGCAAACTGAGCCCTACTATATCCCTGCCCCTTCTTAGCTGAAGGGCACGTTTGATACGATGTCTAGCCTGACCACATCTGAAGCAACTACTTGAACCGGCCAAACACTCACCAGAATAACTCTTCCCACACTTACCACAAACTGGGTAGGAAGATCCCTTAGCAACACTACCTTGAGACTAGAAATAGGAACCAGATACTCTACCACCTTGATCATAACAAGGCCTCTGGCCTGGGTAGGAGCACTAGCAGAAGAATAAATGGAGCCTGATGACTTCTTCTGGAATGAGGAGCGATGTCCACCTTCGGACCTGTGATGACCAAAACATGATCCCTCGGATCTAGCCCTCTTGTTCTCCCTTGCCATCTCCCTAAGCTTGTCACCCTCAATCTGAGGGGCATGAGCCATGAGTCGAGAAATGTTCATATCACTCAACAACAAGGCAGACCTATACTCTTTCTTCACCACATCAAAAACCCCATAAATAAACTTGCTCATTTGATCATGTGGGTCCGCTACTATAGAGGGAGCATATCTAGACAACTGAGTGAACTTCAGACTATACTCTTGAACCAACATCGACCCCTGTCTCAAGTTCACGAATTCCTCCACCTTCGCTTGCCTCAAATCTTGGGGAAAGAACCTATCAATAAAGGACCTCTCAAAACACTCCCAAGTATGGGGACCGCGTTTCTCACCCTAGCCTCCTTCCATTGTGTGAACCAAATATGAGCTACATACTTGAGTTGATAGGATGCAAGCTCAACACAATCGACCCCAACCACTTGCATAACTTTGAAGATCTTCTTCACTTCATCAATAAATTTGAGCGGGTCCTCACTCACTTTTGAACCCTAAAACTCGGGTAGGTTCATTCGGATGAAGTCATGAACTCAGGATGCTACCCCACCTTGAGGGTGGACTAGGGTAGGGGCCTGCTGAGTGGACAAAGTCTGGGCTAGAAAATGGATGGCATTTCTGAACTCCTCATTCGTGACATAAGGGATCGGAACGAATGGAGTAGCGTTCTGAGAGGCTCGGGGAGGCATAGCACGTCAAGGAGGCATAATCTAAAACATACAAGATAAGGATTAGAGGAACATTACAGTTAAGCTCTATCGCACGATGTGATCATGAAAGAAGTGAAGTTTTCAAGCCACGTGCCTGGGAAGGGACTCCTGAATCTGCATTATCAAAGGATGCAGCGCAAGATATACGTCAGTACTATAGGATGTACCGAGTATGCGAGATATGGATAAATAACATGAAAGCATGCTTAAAACATAATTGAAAACTGAGTTCATGCATAATCGAAGAGGTCATAAGTAAATATCATAGTTTGAGTAATAAGCATGAGTTAGTAGTCAAAACTTCAAAATAGGATATCATAAAGCTTAGAAAACTTGAAATCATTCATACGGGAGTTTCTTATAAACGAAAATAGACTATGTGAGCTACATGAAATCTAACTATATAACCCTATTTAGCAAAGTTGACTTGAACCCTGCCAAGGAACGAGTCACCATCCCAAGCTATGTAACCCTAGTTGGCAAATTTGCCCTAATTCCCGCTAAGACACGGGACACTATTATCAAGATGTGGATCCATTCTCATAAGCCCATAGGGAACTTCATTTCATAACCTACGCTGGCAACGTAGTATTTGGACTTGGGTAATCGAACCCTCATCGCTCGGTGCTAAATACTACTCCCAAAACATGCACATATAGCTCATAACTTCTTAGTGGCACAATCTCATGCCAAATCTTGTTCGAAAAGAATAAAAACACATCGGGCATCATGCGAATTCTCATATCATAAGTTCATGAAGCTTAACATAGCCATAATCCAAAACATGCTTTTCTTCCTAAATTCATACTTGAAGAATTAGGCATGCAATTTCATAAATTCATAAAGCCATGATTCTAATCATGCCCAATTTTACTTGAAAACATGCAATTCAATGGAATAATGCTAGAAATCAACTTTGATGCTTGGGCTTTTGAATCTAATAGAGGAATCATGATCAAATCGTAATTAAGTAATAAGAAACCATGAATTTAAGCATAGGAACTGATTTCATAAGTTTTCCCCAATTTAGATCAAAACCCTAATTTTACAAGTTCATAAATCAATTTGAGAATTGGGGATTTTGGGCACAAGGGTGAAAGGAAACCATTGTTGAATACCCATATACCTTGATTAGATCTAACCCACTTGAATTGGAAAGATTTAGGAGACTTGGACCTGGAGCTTGAGACCTTGAGCTTGAGAGAGTTCTTTCCTTTTTTGGAAGATGAATGAGGTAATGAGATAGGAATTAGGCTAATAAGGGTGAAAAACCTACTTGAAATAGTCAAAATGACATCATTTAGGAGTTTAAAGGGAGGGTAATAACTAAAATACCCCTGGGACTTAAATGAGAAACTCCAGGAAAAGGGGTGGCCTCACGGGCTACCCGACGGGCGTCGTGCCCACGATGGCCCATCGGCCAAGGCGTCAGGAAGAGGGTTCCTTTGTTGGGTATGCTGTATCATTTTGATTATGAGCTCCCATAGCCCATCGCGCCTGCGAATCTCGTGGGGTTGCTCGCCGAGGTAAAGGTGGACAGGGGGAAGGATTCCTGGATCAATCTGATGGCTTGCTCTCATGGGTCATCGTACCCTCAACGCCCGTGGCCTAACCCATCATGAAAATAGGGTGATGGGGGAGGAGAAGCTGGGGGATCCTAATGGCGGGTTCCCACAGACCATCGTACCTGCGACGCCCATAGTGACCACCCATCGGGCTGAGGCAACTTGGCTCAGGAGCCACTGGACGCACCCCACGACCAGCACCATGGCTCATCGGAGTTCTGATGCCTGTGGTGACTGTCCATGGCGACCAACAACAACAGATTTTACTGAGCTCTAAGTTTTGCCGCTGATAGAAATCCCGGGGTGTTACAGATATCAAGTATTGGGAATTATTTTGTATATTTTGTTCCATTCCCTCCCTTGTATATGTATTTGTATGTTCCGCTTATTTTTATTCATTAGGTACCATTTTCCTATGTTTGTCTCTTCTTCTTATTAACTCGTTTCTCATCACTCCAGACTAAGGGTTCGGCTTACCTAGTGGTGGAATACGGTAGGTGCCATCATGACCTGGGCTTTTAAGTCATGATAGATTGGTATTAGATCCTAGGTTCACCGGTGTCGTTGGTACAAGAGCAAGTGTCTAGTAGAGTCTTGTGGATTGGTATAATGACGTTCATGTCTTATCTTTGGGAGGCTATAAGGCATTCTTAGGAAAACCTCACATTTTGATTCCTTATCATGCATTCTCTTGTCTAACATGTCTTAGAAATCTCATTTCTTTCATTCTTTTGCAGCAAGGTTAGGACAACGGCTACAACGGCCGTGGCGAGCCCCCTATGGTGGCAGTTAGGGATCCATCTAGGGAAAGAGGTAGAGGTCGATCCCAAGGTCGTGGTTGGGCACGAGCTATAACACCAGCTTGGGGCAAGGCGAGAGAGTCATCACTAAAGCATGTATTTGAAAAGGAGCCTGAGATTGCTCCACAGCTAGTACCAGAGGATCGGCCACCTCAACAGCTAGTGGGGCAGGGACCAACCAGCCTTCACCTGGACTTAGAACTTCACCACACTTCAGGCCACCATTGTTCAGTTATTGAGTGTATTAGGAGGTATGCCACATACTTCAGCTCAGGGTATTCTAGGTGCTAAAGTGCAGCGTGCTACTGTGACTCCCCATATTGAGGTACCACTAGGGCCATTGGTTGCTACACCAATGGCAGCCCGACCAGACATGACTTCTGAGGAGCAGAAGATATTGGGTCAGTTTCTTAGATTAACACCTCTGTAGTTTTCAGGCACCTAGGGAAGGATACATATGTGTTTCTTACCAGTTGTTGGGAGAGGTTGCATAACCTTGACTCAGTGGACTCTCATGGGGAAGATTACACCGCTTTTTAGCTTGATGGGTCAATGACATTGTGGTAGAGAGCGTATATTGAGTGCAGACCAACTAGGTTCCCTTTTATGACTTGGGCACAGTTCCCCGAGACTTTCTTGAGGAAGCCCATGCCCCACAACGAGCATGAGAAACTAAGGGATGAGTTCTGGAGGTTGGAGCAAGGCTATATGTCAGTAGCCGAGTATGAGTCAAGGTTCCATGAGTTATCCAGACATGCTACTATAATTCTACCTACCAAGCACGAGAGAGTGCGTTGTTTTATCATAGGGTTGAGATTTATGCTTTGCCTTGCTACTAAGAGTAAGGTTTCTTTAGTACAGTCCTTCTTGGATGTTGTTGGTCACGCCTGCACCATTGAGGGAATTCATCGCGAGGCCCACGAGGCAATGATAAGAGTTCATGCCATCAGGGCATATACAGTGGTTCCCAATCCTTATTTATGGGTTTCTACGGTAGGGGCCACTAGCAATCTATCAGTTAATAAATACTTGTATTGTTCTCCTAAGTCACTCTTATACGAATGAGACCTAGTCTTAAATAGTATTTTTTATCTTTCCGCACTTGTTTTCTATTAAAAATGTCTTATAGTTTTAAACTTGTCAATGTACTACTCCATTTTATATCATTATATTCAAATCAATTGGGTGGTGGTTAGGATTATCTATCGAGAAAAATGTGTAGGTGTCATCATAAATCTTGTGAATTTTGTGTTACGTTAACCATCATATTTGAACTTGAGATAATTTAAAATACCCAAACACTATAGGTAAAATATCTATTTCTTAATTTACCATAATTTTACATAGATGAACTTACTAAAGTATATGCCATAAAAGAATCATACAATAAAAAAATTTAAATTCTAATTAAGAAAACTATGCAATGTCTAATTATGATATTTACAAATTGGTGTTGACGATAAAAATATACAAATAAAGGAATTTATTTAATATTATGAATTTGATTCAAATTCTTCTAGAAAAGGAATTAAAACAAAAAGATTAACTCCCTTGTTAATTGAGTTCATTTTAATAAATAATGTGATGATTTGACCACTATAAATAAATAATTATTGTCGGTATCAATATCATATTTTTTTACTTTCTCAAATCATTGGCTTAGCTGGTGCAAAAAAGCCTAATGGTCAAAAAATATTGACATGGTGAAGATATAAAATAAGAGCATTACAAGTATCTTTTTCTAAGTGTCGCACTGGACTATTTAAGAAGGTTAGTGAACTCTCTATTCTATGTAGTGCATTTGTTGCCATTGTTTTTTTCCTTGCAATAAAGTTTACTCATTTGGGCACCCTTTTGTGGATTAAGTCATGGATAGGTTTCTCAGAGTGAATCCTCTACCTAATACTGATTTTTTTAACCACCTCATTGACGCTCAATGAAATGCTAGTGTTGGTGATCTCCATATGGACCTACCAACATAGAGGGGATACTTGCATTGGAAAAATATTTGTGGAGAAGCACCTCAAAGAATGAGGATAGAGGCTCCAGGATTTTTTTGTGTTACAAGTGTCCTCTCTGTGTGTGTTAGCTTCATATTGAACACACCAACACTAGCATTTTGATGTGCCTTAATGAGGTGATTAGGAAAATGAATATTGGATAGAGGATTCACTCTCAGGAACTATACATGACTTAATCCACAAAAGGCTTCTCAAATGAATAAATTTTGTTCCAAGAAAAAAAATTACAATGGTAACAACAACATTACATAGGGTAGAGAGTTCACTATTATTCCTAAAAAATACAGTGTATCATTTTGAGAAAGTCACTTGTAAGTTGATCTCATTTTGCGTCTTTAGCGTGTCAATTTTTTTTGCAACAATTAGGTTTTCTTACTTATCATGGAAGGATGATGAAGAGAATAAAACACAATAGATAAAGAGTGAAAAGCCAAAAAGCTTTTCTTATTATTCTTACTTAATTTGTTGTTAGGAGTATTTTAGAAAATCAAAGATGGATTTTGAATTATAGAGGAAAACTAAAATTTTCAAGTAAAAGACTATATGTTCCTATTTTTATGAACTTTTAATTAGCCGGTAGGAATATTTTACAGAAAAAATAAATACAATGTAAACCTGCTAACTTCATGTAGTAGGTAGCAGAACCATATGTATATATATGTAGAGAGAGAGAGAATCTTAGGACTGGTGATGTGGCACTCTCTTAGACAAGTATTTATATTTATCTTTTTTGTCAAATTTTTGAATTTTAATCCTTATTTTTCTAATTGGTTTATTTTAAGAAACCAAAAGTCATGTCTTTTAGTAATTGAGCCAAAAAAGTCAATTGAACGGGTAGGCTGGAAAGACGTCAACTTTTAAGACGTTTCGCTTCATATCCTGGGATGATACCAATTACCTCCCATTTTGCTTTCATTTATTTTCTTTTGCTTTCTTTCATACTTTTTGTGATATATCCATTGCACAAAACATAGAGACTCGTGAATCTTCGAACATATTTGGAGTTCCTCATAGATGTGAAACATATTTGGAGCCCCCACTTCAGCCATGTTAATATTCTCATCTTTTTCAATTTCTTCGTGGCGGGGCGGCGGCGGTTGTAAATGAGAGAAAATTAGGTTTTATTTTTGTGATATAAAATACAGGGTGAGTGAGGAGTGTATCTTAATAGGAGAATTTGTCAGGAAAAAGAAAACTCTTGTTGAGTTGTGGAATTTTTTTAGACTATAACTGTGTTAAGTAATTATACTATCTATATTTGCCTACTTAAGTAATTTTTCCTAAATATATCCTCTGTTATACGAAGGGGAGCCTTGGAGTAACTGGTAAAGTTGCTGCCATGTGACCAGGAGGTCACGGGTTCAAGCCGTGGAAACAGCCCTTTGCAGAAATGTAAGGTGAGGCTGCGTACAATAGACCCTTGTGGTCCGGCCCTTCCCCGGACCCCGCGCATAGCGGGAGCTTTAGTGCACCGGGCTGCCCCTTTATATCCTCTGTTATACATATTTATACTTCTCTTAATTTTACAAGAAGATGGCGTTTAATCGGTGTCACTCCAATTTAAGTTTGTTAGTAAAATGGTGGGTTCTAATTGTTTAATGATACATCCTTCTAATTTTCCTTATTGAACAATATAGCAATTATCAGTATAGTTGATCCCATTATGCCAATTTCTTTTTTTAATATCTTCCAACTAATTGAAGTCTTCTTTCTATTTTTTCTTAATGTTATTTACTTTTTCTTTTTTCAATTTCTATCATTGATATGATCATTTAATAAAGTTAATGAATACTGTTTTTATCTTTATATGCAGTTTTAGAAGCAATGAAGATACATATATACACCAGCAGAATTGCAAATCACAAAGAATATCTATTTTGAGAAAATGTAAAAAAAAATTCCGAATGGGTACACGTCTCATGAATGAATAAATTTACTTTTTCAATGTTTTTGCGTTAATAATTTGGATTCAATATATGTGTGTATTTCAGTGTGGTCATTTTAAAAACACACCAAAATCGAAATACATACACGTACATGCAGTGAATCCGGTTCAATTATTAAAAATGACAATTTGGCATTGCTTTCTTCTTTTATTCTTTCTAACTTTAATTTGATTAGTTTTTTTTTCTTTTGATTGTTTAGATTTTTTTCCCTTTTTATTGTTCAAATTTAAAGAGGAGAGAAAATCGTGTATTTAAGAAATATTTAAATAGCACAACAAAATAAACATTTGTTCTTTTTTAAATAATTGAAATTTTATTTTACTTACAATTGAAAAGGACAATAAAATTTGAGTTTCTACTAAAATATACTTTTATCTTATTAAATATCTAATTTTATATTCTTTAAATCTTTCTTATACAATAACAACAACGAATCCAATGCAACCCCATAGGTGAGTCTGGAAAGGGTACTGCACTGTGTACACAACCATACCCATACTTTTATAAAGGTAGAGAGGCTGATTCTGATAGACTCACGGCTCAAGTAAAACATATCAAATTTGGGTATGGAAAGAAAATATTGTAATGAACAAATCATGCTAAAAATAAAGGAGAAGATCATTAGCAAAACAACAAACAAGACATGCATAATATAAGCAAAAGAAACAAGAGTTAATAAAAACGAAGAATATGATAGTAGTAGGGAAAGCTAGAAAACGACCAAATACCTACTAATATTCTACCCTAATCCTCGCCCTCTGTACCCTCTTATAAAGGGTCATGTCCTCGGTAAGTTGCAAGTGCATCATATCCTGTCCAAACACCTCTCCCTAATACTTCTCGACCTACTTGTACCTCTCCTCATGCCCACGTTAACCAAATAAGCTTCACTAGTGATATATTTTAGCATATGTTATACATAGATATTTGTTTAGGGTTTTAGGATTCATTAGTAAGATATAAAAGAGAATCCTTGAACCGATGACGTGGCACTCTCATAAGCCATGAATCTCATTTATCTTTCCCTGAATTTTTTATTTTTTTTACTGTAACTCTCTTAAAATAAAAACCCAAAAGCCATGTTTAATAATCCTAATAATTGGCATCTCTTCCGAGTTAATATCCCAAATGGTCACTCAACTAAAAAGTCTTTACTCAGAAAGTCACTCAACTTTGATTTTTTACTCTAAAAGTCACTCAACTAACAATGCTTTTCTCAGAAAGTCACTCAACTATAAATATTTTACTTACAAAGTCACTCAACCTATTTAATTAATTTTTTCATTAAAATATGCTAATATGAAATTTTTATTTAAAATCAAAATTCAAAGAAATAAAAGAATATCCATTTAAATTTTGAAAATAAAAGAATAAAAATAAATTTTTTTAGAGTTGAATTTTGGTTTAAATAAAAAGTAAAATATATAATAAAATAAATATGTCAACAAATATATATTTTTCCTAATAAGAAATATATTGAACCTCCTTAAATTTTTGTTTGTTTATTGTTTTAGTAAAAAATATGAATATCACTAATTACACTATTCAAAAATATTATATCAACACATATTAGGATATGTTTTAAAAAAAAAAATTAAAGATAAGAAGAAAGAAGTTGGCTCTTAAAATAATATAATATTAATACTGCAATAAAACATTTAAAAGATAAGAAGAAAGAAGTTGGCATATATAAACTATGTCCTGACCTCCCGTTGAATCCTTTTTTTTTCTTTTAATGGAGTATTAATATTTATTATTTTATAATCTCTTTTACTTTTAATCTTTTTTAATTGAAGTAATAATATTATATTACTTTAAAAGCCAATTTTTTCTTTTTATTTTTTTTTTATTTTTTTTAAACATATCCTAATATTTGTTGATATAATATTTTTAAATAATGGAATTAATGATATTCATAATTTTTATTTAAAAAGAATAAGCAAACGGAAATTTAAGGAGGTTCAATATTTGTTGCTAGAAAAAAAAATTATAGTCATATTCATTTTATATATTTATTATTTTACTATCTCTTTTACTTTCTATTTAAACCAAAATTCAACTCTATACAAAATATTTCTTTTTATTTTTAAAATTTAAATAGATATTCTTTTATTTCTTAGCATTTTGGTTTTAAATAAAAATGTCATAGTAGCATATTTTAATAAAAAAATTAATTAAATAGATTGAGTGATTTCGTAAGTAAAACATATATAGTTGAGTGACTTTTGAAGTAAAAATCAAAGTTGAGTGACTTTCTGAGTAAAAACTCCTTAGTTGAGTGGCCATTTGAAATATTAACTCCATCTCTTCCTCTAATTTCTTCCAAACTGGTTCTCTTGCTCTTCCTCTTCCTCCTTCTCTACATCTTCTTCGTTCCATTCTCCATCTCCTCTTAAAAATGATTCAACAAAATTAGCTACATCAATCTGCTCTCGGATAGTTTAAATGAGGAAATTTCCTTACAACTATTTCTTATTTGGATGGAGGAATACGATATTCTGTGACGTTGCATTTATTTTTGGGATTACTCCCCTCAACAGAGGATACATGACATTCTTCACCACAAAGGATTAGGGATTCAGCCCCAAAGTACTCCTCTCCATCGAGGTAAATCTCCTCTTTCTCTTTTTGAGATTTTTGGTGTTTTTTTCCCATGTTTCATGTATCCTTATATTTTATGTCATTGATTTCCTTCTTGATTCTAGGCTTATTCTAGAACCAAAATTGCATCTTTTGGTTCATTTGTCTCTCATTTGTGAAATTCAATTAATCTTGAACGGGGTATACTAAAATTTTATTCTTACACTTGAAGTGTTTTAGTAACACCAGTTCTGATGGAGTTTGATGAAAATACAGAGCAAGGTTCTAAGAGCCAAAAGTTTTAGTCCCTTCCACCCCTCCATATCCGCTACCACACAATGAGTTGTAGTCTTTTAAGAGTTTGGGCAGTCGTAGCACCAACTATTTAAGAGTAAGAAAGGAATTTCTCAGTTTTGTCTAGGTTCTTAGGATTTGAATAATTAGATGCTTAAAACAGTTTCATGTTACGTTTTACACTTTGTTTTACGAGAAAGCACACGAGTCTCACCCTTGAAAACTATTGCATACCAGTACTTGCCAACCACTTTCATAATAAATCTAAATAATATAATTCTCTAATGGTCGTCAATATATATGTAACAAACGAAAAACAATGTCCCATGGTTCATGCAAGACATGATAAAGGATACAATGGAACTGATTGATCAAGAAAATTGTATGGTTCAACACTGCTGTAGAGAATCTAATCAAGTGGCGGATTCATTAGTTAAATTGCACATTGGAAGACAATGCAGATCATCTCTCCTCCAAATGATTTACCTACTATTACTAAAGGATCTTATACTCTGGACTTACAAAAGATGACCATTTTTTTACACATTCACGGGAAGAACCAATTTATGTAAATTCATGTACAGTAGTATCTTCCTCTACTTTCACCAATCCTTTTTGCCCTTTCAGAAGATACGAATCTCCATATATAGGTAATTTTCTTTGCGGAGTCATGATCATTGTAACCTACTCCTTTGCTTTCATTTTTTTATATAAAATGGAAATGCCACCATACGGCATAATTGCCTTTAAAAAATATGTGTTTGCAACTGTTATAAGAAAAGGATATTTTATAAGTACAATGAAGTTAGTTACTTACTCACTTAATTCCTTGAATCAAACGTCCGTGATAGTTCATTATATTTGAAAAAGAAAAGGTGAAACTAATTAGGCCACTTTACCATGGAGTTATGTGTATATGTTAAATGATCTCTTATTGTCACTTACAAACTAAATAGAAGAAAAAGAAATTTCCAAATTTTTTATGTATAAAAATCAAAATCTCTTGTAAAAAGAACATAAATTTAACAAGTTTATAAAGATAATAGTTATATAATTTTGCCAAATTAACTAAAATGTACTAAATCTCATTTGAATTTTAATGTCTTGTCCTGAAAATATAACATTACACTTCAAAATAAATTAGTTATGTTATGAAGCGAAACCTTGAGAGAGGTTTATGAAATTATTTCAAACATAATTACTTTCTTTTGAAATACCATGTCATATTCGTTATAATATACAAAATATTAAGTGAGATTTATTTTTTAATTAATTTGGTCAAAATTGAATGATTTTTATGTGACAAAAAATAAAGAAATTATATCTACATGGTAAATCTTAAAATTGGATGACTCTTACGTGGAAAAAAACGTATGTATGATGAACTCAAAATTAAATGACCACGACTAAAATTTACTCATATTCTACATGATTAGCTTATATTAAAAACTGTAAATAACTCATCAATCGTTGAAATTAACGGTGTTCATAGTTTAGTTTAGTGCAAAAATGATTTTTTTCCAACTGTGAGCACTAAAACCATTTGTTGATCAAGTTCAAGAGTACATATAAAGTTAAAAATTATGTGTCTATAGATTCGACCATCTTTAGTTCAAAGGTTTATCGTTTTGAAAGGTATTTTTTTAATTTGCTATCTCCTACACAAGACAAATTGAGCCTTACATCTTATTCTATGTGTTTTTTCGATTGAGATAGGGTACCCCTCCCTCAAAAGGATTCTTTAAAATACTGATTTGATTACTTTTTTTCCAATTTTTATTTGTTTAAAACCAACCAAAGCAATATTTTTTTTTTTTAATATTACCAAATCAATTCAAACCAAAAGAAACATTGATATTTTAATTAATTTTTGATTTAGTGATTTTTTGATTTTCTTGGAACGCCCTAGAAAAAGGAGAAAGAAGAAGGAAGGTATAGAAACGGAGTGGCATTAGTCCATGAAATAAAAGAAAAGGACAAATTATCTGACACAACAAATTAAGGCCCTATATTTATTTGATATAATGATAGTTTAAAAAGATTACATAAGATAGCGATAGTTTAGAGTTTTATAAGAAATATCGTAGACATGCAAATACACTTATTAAGCGCGGGGTACAATGTATTTCACTATTATTACGTGTGGGAATACAATGTATTCCGCTACAAATATTGTATACACGACAAATATAGTGTATTCCGCACATTTTGAAACCAAAATACCACCATGTTTCATAATTAACTCTCGCTATTTTTCATAAATCTAGGTGCAAATAGCGCTATTTATGAAAAAAATTCAAGAATAAACCCCCAGTGATATGACATTATTTCTGCATCGAGGATATTCCCAAAATGGCAGAAATTGTGTCTCAAGTAAAACGAGCAGAATTTATATTTTCTTAACCAAACTGGCAGGGAAGGAATAACAGAATAACAACCCTCAATTTTTTAAAAATTAAAAGTAACCCTCAAATAAATTGCTATGTAATATGAATTTTAATATATGAAATCTATTTATTCAAACAATTACTCCTCTGATAGTTAATCATATAATAGAACATTCTCAAAATCTTTGTAGTAGAAAATGTGTTTCACCAAGCCAATACAAGTTAGGACACAAGAAATTATTTCAATTTCTATCAACAAGTCTACATCTACATAAATCTTCTTGCTTTGCTTTAAGCCTGCTCAAGTATATGAGAGGTGTCCGTCCACTCGTCAGTAATGGAGAACTTCGCTCTAACTATCCTTTCGCTAGCCACTTCCGTCTAGCTGTCCATGAGAAGCGAGGTGTGCCATGTATTGTTGAACCATCACACACAGGTAAGTTAGAACAACACACACATACACACGCGTGCACGTATGTATGTACAACTTATGCAAGAAATGAAGATAGAACATGGTAACGAAAATCCTACTCTAGCGGATTAGTTCACATTATCATGTAACTTTCCAGATTTTGATGTAGAATATGTTATGAGGTATGAAGCATATAGTCTATGACTACGCTCCATCGGCCAACATAGTACCCTTTTCTTTCCCTTAAGAAACTGGTATAATAAGCTTCGTCCTCTTCCCCTCTCTTATATCTTAAAAGATGCAGAAGTGCAAATTTCAAACATCCTACACTTTATAGACATGACTAATTGCAACATCTCATTCTATATCTCTCATACAAATGATTTACTTGCTGGAACTAGCACATGAAAAGAGATTTCTCTTTTATGTATGACAGGAAAAGAACACTGCTATCGCATCAAGTGAAAAGTAAGGCATACAAACTATACGGAAAAATGTAAAATAAGGAACAACACAAATATCCCAGCATCAACTTACAGCGTGATATGCATATGGTGATTTTCCTTGACGTTCAAAAAGTTTAGCCAGGACGCACCATTCGACTGGTCCCCATTCGTCTTGTTCAAAAACATTCCCCAGTGCTGCTTTATATAACTGAGAATGAAAAGAAAAGTTGAATTCCATAAAAATCAGTAATCAAAAAGAAAGGAACTCCATGATAAGTGAAACTTTTCCATCATCATGCAATTGGACAGACCTTAGCTGTGTCAGTAAGGAGCTCTGTTCCAGCCGGATAAGAAGCATAGAATTGGTCAGCTCTCGAGTACCCGGCTCTAGTGTGTATATATATATATATATATCATGGAATATTCATCATCTATATTTCCTTTTTGTGTAATCTTTTTTCCAGTTTATTAAAAATGTTCAAATTATGGAATATTAAGTAAATCATTATGTGGTAAAAAAAGAGATAAATCCTCCTCACATTCAAAATCAAACTCACAGTTTGGTTTGGTTTGGTTTGGTTTTAAATTTTAAAAATCGATACTATTGTCACAACCCCAAAGTCACAAAAGGTGTGATGGAACCTACCCCGACCCATCCATGGTAGGTAAGCCAAGCTCAACTAATACAAACAACTCATAGTAAAGGCAAACTAGCAAAACACTCATACAATTTACTAAAACAACTCTAGTATACCCAGAATGAAGAGAAAACTGTATGTTAGGAATCTCAAGAATCAGTTGTGTAGCACCTCCTTACGGTTAGAGTTAGTTGCCTTAGCCTAGCTTCGTGTAGTTGTGTCATGCCTCGAGTCTACACCCTGGATGCAACACGATGCTTCAAGCCACAAATGACCCTAAGCTAACCCATGGTATGGCATATACTAAGCATTCTGAATAAAAATGGCTAAGCGAAAGCTAAACTGAATAAGATATATGTTTTTATTACTTAAAGTGAAAATCTCAAAATAGGATATAAATCTGAAAAGTAAATCTAACTGAACAAGCTGAAGTCTGATTCTATGTCTGAAAACATCTACTACTGATGAGTTGCTGGGACAAGCCCCCAGCTAACTCCAAAATACTGAAAGAAGGTGTCAAAACTAAACAATAATCATGACTAGTCCTCGAAGGATGAGGACTGACAACTGGTCGTCGCTAAGATGGAACTGAAATAAGCTAATTGCGAAGCTGAGTCTGAGAACCTGAACCTGCATCATGACATGATACAGCACATAGAGTATGCAGTCAGTACTTTGAATGTACTAAGCATGCGAGATATGCAATGTAACTGAACATGCTAAAATATTTATATGTTATTTAAAAACTATAAACTGAAGTGTAGTACATTGGCCCAAATATAATCATGCATAAAATAGGAAATGCAAGGATATTTTGAAAAGTATAATGAAAACCTATAAAACTGAACTGAGGGCCTAGTTCACAACTACTGAGTCTAATTTTGTAGGAGAGTCTGTTAACCGACATAAACTATGTGAACTAAACGTGGATTTTGATGTATACGCCCCATTGAGAGGACCCAATATACTTTGCCAGGGTATAGAGGCATGGCTAGCATGATCACTAGTTCTGAGGCCTAATTAAGGGGCTAAATAAACCTACAGTGGCATGTAGTTCTGTGATTTTTAGGGTACGCTGAACCCTAGTCCAATTCGGTACTAAGTTGTCACGACCCGATTTCTCAGATCATGATGATACCTACAACCCCCCAGTAGGCAAACTAGTTTCCATAGCCCAGAACGGTTAGTAATGGGCTACTACCTAACCAATACGCACAATGAACAGAAATGAGCGGAAGCAGAATATAAAGGTAAGACAACGCGGAAGCAAAAACCCAAAATATATATACAAATGATACTACACCAACCCCAAGACTTGATATCGACAGTACAGAAGCTTCTAATAGAGTACAAGTGCTAGAAGTAACAAAAGATAAGTACAAATGTCTCCGAATATATAAAGAGTATCAGTACAAAAGATGAGATTCGGTCAAGCCCCGGCCTTCAGGCGCTCGCCCTAGTCTTGAACCTCCCAAAATCTGCACGAGTCTCCAATGCGATCAACGGCGAAAGCTCAACTAATATTTTCACCAGAGAAATGTAGAAGTGTAGTATGAGCACCAAGACAACGGGTACTCAGTAGGCATCATCGGCCGACTGAGCGCATATAAGATATAAAAATAGTAAGTAGCAGATAGCAAGAAGGTAGTCACAAAGAACAATAGAGGAAGCACAAGGGACCAACACAGAGAACAGACAACCAAGAGTTATATACAAACAATGCTAGCATAGAAAATAAATATACACAGAACACAGGTGTAAGAAAGAGGGACGCACCTGGGGTCCTTTCAATAATAGTATATAAAAGGAGAGAGAGTCAGGAACATGGCGGTATACCGGTAACCTCAAGTAAAATGAAAAATAATGGAAGCAGTCTAACATACTCAAGATGGAATCAACAAGCATAAGGAAATCATAACACCGATCCAACTTTAAGATAACATAAACAGAAATCCACCTCATAAGTACAAACCCAGGATGGGATAACTAACCCATAATAACTGACAAATGCTACTCAAGTCCTAATAAGAATGGAACCAGAAACTCACAATCTGCTCAAAAGGCCACACAAAAGTGCCTCAATAAGATAGGACTCCCTAGCCCTTTCAATAGTAAAAATCCAATAACCGGAGCCTCAACAGGCTAATAATCGCCGAATCACCAAGAAACAAGGACCATAACCAGCCCTATAAAGCGACAAGAGTAATCTAAACTACCTACAATCCCAACGGTCACCCATACAACCGAGGAACACAATCAAGTGAAAACAAACCCTTCGGTCGCCTATACAACCAGAGCGTACACTGAACACAACAAACAAGGGTGGAATGGGAGTGAAATATGCATGATGATGATAATGATGGAACCAGTAATAGTAACCCTGTATGCACCTTCCCCCAGCACTTTGGTAGGAGGACCCATGGTGGGACGTGCCCGCTATACCTCATCCTACGCCGTATACCCCTCCTCCGGCACACACAGTGTCACACCCCGAGGTTACCTCCTAGACGTAACACGGGACTTAGGACCACACGGATCCTAAGATAGCCCTTGGTCATAGCATTCTCAAGCATAATAAAGATAAGCAGAACACAATAGGTAAAGTTGGAATAGCATAAATGGAGAACCCAGTCAAATAGTAATACAAGATCTATACGAAGGCTCCAATGTTGTCTGTGTCTGAAAGCCTCTACATAAGACATAAGGAGCTGCTGGTACAAGCCCCCATCTAACTCTAAGTACTGATGAGAAAATACTGAACTAGACTCTACTAGCCCTCGAAGAATGAGGACTCACCAACCCTCGCTGAATGGCCCACGAACTCTAGCCACGTGCCTGAGAATGGAAACCTGGATCTGCATCTTTAATAAGATGCAGCGCAAATATGCGTAAGTACTATAGGATGTACAGAATATGTGATATATGAATAAATGATACAAAAGCATGCTTAAAACATAACTGAGAATAGAGGGGGTGCATAATAAGGGTATCATGGGTAGATATTGTAATTCAAAGTAATAAAACATGAACTTAGAAGTCGAAGCCTCAATCTAAGATATCATAAGGTTTAGAAAACTTGGGAACGTTCATAAGGGAGTCTTTATAACTGGCATTAGACCATCGGAGCTACGCGAAACTTTACTTTCATAAACATCCGAGGAGACACTCTCAACTAATGAGGACTCCCTTTCATACAAGATATGACACTCTCGACTAACGAGGTAGTTATTCAAAATCATGAGATGACACTCTCCACTAACGAGGTCCGTAGGTGACACTCTCTACTAGCGAGGTCCATATGTGACATTCTCTACTAACGAGGTCCTTGGATGAAACTCTCTACTAACGAGGTCCTTGGGTGATACTCTCTACTAACGAGGTCCTTGGGTGACACTCTCTACTAACGAGGTCCTTGGGTGACACTCTCTACTAACGAGGTCCTTGGGTGACACTCTCTACTAACGAGGTCCTTCTTCGCTAGGTACTAGAATACTACTTCCTAAAACATGCATATAGCCCATATAATATCCAATACATAACCAGTGTCAAACAATTGGAAAGCATAAAGACATGTCTAATGTCAAACAAGGTCAACCATAAATTCTTTAGACTTAGCATAATCATAGTTCAACTACACTTTTCTTTCTAAATTCATACTTGAATATTTAGGCATGCAATTTCCATAAGATACTTGAGATCATAACATCCATGCATGAAGTTGAGCGTAAAATTCATAGAGGAATCATGAGAAAACACTTAACAGGAAAACCCAGGAAGATTGAGTGGAAACCCCAACTTAGGAATTCATAACTTGGAAGGAATCATACTAATATCAACCTTCATGCTTGGGCTTTTAAAATAAACAAGAGAATCATAATCAAAACATGGGTAATCAATAGGAAATCATGAATTTAAACATAAAAACTCATTTCATAAACTTTCCCCAATTTTGGGTCAAAACCCTAGTTTCATAACTTCATAAATCAAAATAAGAATTGGGGATTTTGGGCACAAGGGTGAAAGGAACCCATTTTTAAAAACTCACATACCTTGGTGTAAGATGACCAAAATGCCCCTGGACTTAATTTAAGAAAAGCTAGAAAAATTGTCGAAGTCAGTGACCACGGGTTGGACGACGGTCTATCACCCAGAAGGATGGACCGTCTAAGGGAACCGTGGTTTGACTGAAAGAGTTTGGGGGCTACTGGACCTCAGGGATTACGGTTGGAACGACGACCCGTCATCCAGAAGGACGGGCCATCCTTCGACTCGTTGTTTCTGGCACTTGGAAGATAGGTTTCTGAACTTAGGACGACGAGTACCAGGAAAGCTGAGAAGATGGTCCGTAGTCCAGAAGGACGGACCATTCTTGGACTCGTTATTTCTGGGACACTTTGAGGGGTGTTCTGGAAATGGGACGATGGGTGTACAGGACGGGCCCGTGCTTCCAAATGACAGATCGTCATTTGAGCCATCGTCTCTGAAAACTTGAAATTTTCTGAGATTTTTAACTTAGATAGCTGGATACGTGCACGGGGTGTTACAATATCTCCCCCTTGGAATCATTCGTCCTCGAATGAGGGCTAAAAAGGGGAAACTGAGGGGAAAACAGCCCAACCAAACATCAAAACATAGAAATCAAGGGGTAATCATGAAACCACAACTTTTCAACTTGAAAACATGATAAACTAACTTCGGACAACATGGATACATGCTAGAATCATGAGAGAAACTGCTGAAATTGAATCAGAGGGACATACTAAGGGTGGAACTACTTCCTCAAGCTGAAACTGTATCGAAAAGAAAAGAATGAGGGTACTTGGCCTTCATGGATGATTCTGCTACCGAAGTAGTTCCTTCAACTGAGTTCTAAAAGCTGAAGTACTATCGCGGTAATCGACTTCTGATTGAAATAAAAATTGAGCTGGTTTTATGAGACACGTATGCATGCTGGGAATGTAAGATCAGCTAATGGGACAGGAACTGGATATCCAACATGATAACTGGTCTAGGATGAGAGTAGGAACTCAGCTAAAACTCATAAAGAACAAACATACACTAGAACTCACAGTTAACCGAAAGGGACACCAAACTGAGAGAAGTAGATATACGGGGAAACTATTCTCTTCTGAATATCACTCCTACCATTTGCAACTAACAACCTCAACAGCGCACATAAAAGTACTAAGGTCTGAGTCTAACTACCCGATCCTCCACGTTCAAACCTATCTCAACCAGATCTCTTGCATCTAGAACGTCTTCTAAGGATAGTATTCCCTCTTATCACAACAACCAACTAACTTAGGGCTCCCAACCAAAGGGTCACTAGTTGCATAAAAAAATTATCCACATGTATCCCATCACGATATTCAAGCTTATAACTATGGTCACCTTATGATTTCGTAGCTTACCCTATTTAAGATTTCTCTCTTCTTTCCTACCATAACTAGGAATCGCAAATTTAAGAACTACTAAACTTCCTTATCTAACTATTTTGCATGAATAATCCGTACCTCATAATTCACCCACACCTAGAAGTCAAGGTGGAACAAGTACACTAACAAGGAAAAGGAATCTGCTACCTCCCAGCTAGGCTACTACAAGGGCTTCTCCCCTAACACTTATAACATCATAAACCATAACCATTGAAAGAAAAGAGCTAGAGCAGGAGCGTCACGAATAAAGGATTACAGATTGATCTTAGCTTACGCTTAGCATGATCAAGCCACTCAAGGTGAGGCTTGGGGAATTGAGCACAATAGGCATGAGCACTTCACATACTAGGCACGTAAGACATGAGTTAGTGGGGATCACCACCCCTCGTCATCAAAGGCAAAGATCCAAAGGGCTTTAGAATAAGGAAATCATAAGCGTGAATCATTTCAAGAATCAGGTCTGAGCACATACATGGCGTAACATGCTTTGATTAGCCATTGAGGTATTTCTGAAGACTGACTAAGCCAACATAACTGACCACACTATGATACATGAGTTTGCATACATAACGGACCTCGAGACATAAAGCTGAGATTCATAGACTCACAGAGAAGGAGTAGAGTCATTGTCCGAAGAAATCACTTGTCATTCTAGAAGCTGAATATGAGCGTGAATCTTGATGGAGTGCATAAATTGAAATAAAACCATGGCGCTGACACCCAACGCATGCAAAAAAAAGGTATCGTAATAGCGGGAGTATACTTAGGATGCTAGGATAGAAATAAGCTTCTGCCTCCCCTCCTAACTTTTATCTAACACTCAACGACATCACCACCTGAGCCTCCAAAATCTGACCGATTCGATTCTACATTCCACCATCTTCCCCTTAGATTTATGCTACCCTTCTAAGTCTATGGATCTCTCACATATCTCTTAAAGGAACTATGATCATTTTACCATAACAGAACATATGCTACTCCAGAATCTAGCATGAATACCCGCTTCTTTCTATAGTCGAAGACTTTCCTTTTCCTAAAGGTCTTGGCTTCAACCCTTCTATCTTCACTTTGTTCTAAGTTAAGACAATTCACCACCCAAACCAGAATAGGGGTCCGGGGACTATGGATGCAAAAAGAAAGGAAATCTAGTGACGTACCTGATTCAACTTCTGAAGGAATACCCTGACCCGGCTGGCTAGGTAATGAAAGGAATTGGTTTTGGAGCTGAACATCACAGTTGCTCCTCTTAGATGAGGGGAAATTCCTGATCCTATGGCCTAACTGACCATACCTAAAACACCCCTCCTTGCCTGCAAGGCACTCACCTAAATAAAACTTACCATAACTACTACAACGAGGGTACCTCAAGGTCTTCGAAGCCTTGTGGTGACACGACTGAGAATCGAGGGCAGGTGTGCTAACTAAAGATGGGGTTGGTTCGGATGACCTCTGCTGAGAAGACGATTGGTTCCATATTCTGGTATTTTTGTTCTTTCTCTTCCTCTTCTTTAGTTTCTCTTTCTCATTCAACTGAGTTGTCATGGCTTGAGCCAATATACAGATGGCTTCTCGGAATTTTGCATTCGTAACCTCATGATTTGGAGTGGCCGGATTAGCATTCCTAGTGGGGTTTCTTCACGGACACATTATCTGAAATATGTAAGGAATGGATTAGAAGGGTGAGTACAGTCAAACTCTATCGCACGATGGTGAACATGAAGAAGTAAAGTTTTTCCTAAAACATCTCATAGCCTCCCCCTCATAAGTGTGGTGTGTTTTACACCCATGAAAGAGATTCTACTCGATACGACTTTCAGACATCCTAGGACTCTTGAACTTGAGACTTTGATACCAAGTTTGTCATTCCCCGAGGTTACCCCCTAGATGTAACATGGGACTTAGGACCACACGGATCCTAAGCTAACCCTTGGTCATAGCATTCTCAAGCATAACAAAGATAAGCGGAAAACAACAGGTAAAGTTGGAATAGCATAAATGGAGAACCCAGTCAAATAGTAATACAAGATCCATATGAAGACTCCAATGTTGTCTGTGTCTGAAAGCCTCTACATAAGACATAAGGAGTTGCTGGGATAAGCCCCCAGCTAACTCTAAGTACTGATGAGAAAATACTGAACTAGACTCTACTAGCCCTCAGAGAATGAGGACTCACTAACCCTCGCTGAATGGCCCACGAACTCTAGCCACGTGCCTGAGAATGGAAACCTGGATCTACATCGTTAATAAGATGCAGCGCAAATATGCATCAGTACTATAGGATATACTGAATATGTGAGATATGCATAAATGATACAAAAGCATGCTTAAAACATAACGGAGGGGGTGCATAATAAGGGTATCATGGGTAGATATCGTAATTCTGAGTAATAAAACATGAACTTAGAAGTCGAAGCCTCAATTTAAGATATCATAAGGTTTATAAAACTTGGGAACGTTCATAAGGGAGTCTTTATAACTGGTATTAGACCATAGGAGCTACGTGAAACTTTACTTTCATAAACATCCGAGGAGGCACTCTCAACTAACGAGGACTCCCTTTCATACAAGATATGACACTCTTGACTAACAAGGTCGTTATTCAAAATCATGAGATGACACTCTCCACTAACGAGGTCCGTAGGTGACACTCTCTACTAGCGAGGTCCATAGGTGACATTCTCTACTAACAAGGTCCTTGGGTGATACTCTCTACTAACGAAGGACCTTGGGTGACACTCTCTACTAACGAGGTCCTTAGGTGACACTCTCTACTAACGAAGTCCTTGGGTGACACTCTCTACTAATGAGGTCTTTCTTCGCTTGGTACTAGAATACTACTTCCTAAAACATGCATATAGCCCATATAATATCTGAGACATAACCAGTGTCAAACAATTGGGAGGCATAAAAACATGTCTAATGTCAAAGAAGGTCAACCATAAATTCTTTAGACTTAGCATAATCATAGTACAACTACACTTTTCTTTCTAAATTAATATTTGAAGATTTAGGCATGCAATTTCCATAAGATACTTGAGATCATAACATCCATGCATGAAGTTGAGCGTAAAATTCATGGAAGAATCATGAGAAAACACTTAATAGGAAAACCCAGGAAGATTGAGTGGAAACCCCAACTTAGGAATTCATAACTTGGAAGGAATCATACTAATATCAACCTTCATGCTTGGGCTTTTAAAATAAACAAGAGAATCATAATCAAAACATGGGTAATCAATAGGAAATCATGAATTTAAACATAAAAACTCATTTCATAAACTTTCCCCAATTTTAGGTCAAAACCCTAGTTTCATAAGTTCATAAATCAAAATAAGAATTGGGGATTTTGGGCACAAGGGTGAAAGGAACCTATTGTTAAAAACCCACATACCTTGGTGGAAGATTACCCACTTGATTGGAAAATAATTAAGAGACTTGACTTGGAGCTTGGAGACTTGAGCTTGAGAGGAATTTCCCTCCTTGAGTGAAGAATGAGGAACTTAGGAGGGACTTAGGATAATATGGGTGAAAACCCTACTAGAAGTAGTCAAAACGGCACCACTTAATAGTTAAAAAGGGTGGAAAATGACCAAAATGCCCCTGGACTTAATTTAAGAAACGCTAGAAAAATTGTCGAAGTTAGTGACAACGGGTTGGACGATGGTCCGTCGTCCAGAAGGACGGACCATCTAAGGGAACAGTGGTTTGACTGAAAGAGTCTGGGGGCTACCGGACCTCAGGGATTACAGTTGGAATGATGACGCGTCATCCAGAAGGATGGGCCATCCTTCGACTCATCGTTTATGGCACTTGGAAGATAGGTTTCTGAACTTAGGATGACGAGTACCAGAAAAGCTGAGAAGACGGTCCGTCATCCATAAGGATGGACCGTTCTTGGACTCGTCATTTCTGGGACACTTTGAAGGGTCTTCTGGAAATGGGACGACGGGTGCACAGGACGGGCCCATGCTTCCAAATGACGGATCATCATCTGAGCCGTCATCTCTGGAAACTTGAAATTTTATGAGATTTTTAACTTAGATAGCTAGATACGTGCACGGGGTGTTACACACAGCCCCAAACCCTAGGTCCTGGAATGCAGGGCCCATGGAGGTCCCTGACCACATACAATAATGAATGTGAAATCTCAGAGAATCAGAGCCTCGAAGTACGTTCCCGAAATAGAACCAGGTCTAAAACAGTAGTAGTCATCTCAAAAGACCCTTCTCAAAGGGTGCACAAAGTATACTAGGGTCTAAATCAGTTGTAAAAGTCTCAATAACCTCTCAAAGGGTGCCCAGAGCATATCTGGGTCTAAATCAGTACGAAATCAGGTCTAATGCTTTACCCAGCAGAGCCTAGTATCAATAGGAAATCAAGCCTAATGCTCTACCCAGCAGAGCCTAGTATCGATAGGAAATCAGGTGTAGTGCTCTGCCCAGCAGAGCCTAGTATCAGTAGAAAATCAAGTGTAAAATCATCCAAATTCCCATTTTTATCATCAAGTATACCAAAATGGGCCCCTGAGGCCATGTAGGTTTAGGAAAAACCGTCTATAGTGGCTCGCAGCCAAAACCAAAGTAAAACATGTAGGGAAAACTGTAATGACCCTTCCAGTTATTTACACGTGTTCGCCTTTCTCGTACTGTTAGAGCTTGCCTGTAGCGGCCCCAAGTCATTTATGTCTTGCTGGGACCGGTAGTTCAGTGCCCGGATTGTTTATTTGGTCTTTTTGGACGTTCCTTGTTTTAGAGCTTTAAGCTTTTGAAATCATTGACTTCAGTCAACATTCTTGGTGAACGTGCTCGAAATTAAATTCTGACAGTTTTGTTAGCTCCGAAACGTGAACTTTGGTCTAGAAGGGCCTTTGGTCGGGATCTGAGAGCTTTTCAGCTTGGAATTCCTTGTAGAATCTGCCCTATTGAGATTTGCACTATCAAGGATTCGAAGTTCTCACTTCCTTAGCTGGACTTCTCGTAGTGGTAAGCCTCTTTGATTAATTTCCAGAATTAATTTTTGAAATTCCTCTTTTATTTCTTGGCTTGAGCGGGATGTTTTGAGCCTCAATCGCTGTCCGTTTTTGCTCAATATTTGAGCATGTGCTCCTGGGATTGTAAGGAATACATGTGTATTTTTCGTTTTCAGTTTTGGGTTACGAGGCCCACGGGACCGTTTGTGACCTGAATTTCAACCCAGCTATTCTTATAGCATTATGGGTATTGTTAGTCTTATTTTGACATATAGATTATTGTATTGATAGTTGTTTAGTCAGTTGGAGCTTCCTGGAGCAGTTTGAGCTTGGGCGAAGCCGCCCCCGCAGCTATTCATTGGACGACATGTAGGTTATGGATTTCCCTACCTAGACTCTGTGTATATAGGCTATAACTACATTAATTAGCATCATTGGGTGGGTTGTAATAGGTTGGTACCCCAGACCCTGTCCACCTTTTTCTGTCCATTTATTTCGTACGTTGATTGTAGTACTCATATCAGTATTGTATATTACCCTTGTGGTCCTGTGTGGCCCTATATTGACTCTGAAATATAGATGGTAGGTTATTTAGGAATGTCCGCAAGTTCTGAACATAGGGATATCCTTCTAGGCTGGTTATGATTACTGTAGAGTTGTTGAGCATGTGCAGGACCGATAGGAAATGCTTGTAAACCGTTGGGCTAACTTATATTTATGTGCGAACATATCATATATGAAAAAGGTTTTCCCTGCATGTTTTACCACTGATTCGGCTTTGGGCCTACTATAATTGATTTTCTAAATGTTGCATGGCTTCGGGGGCCCATTTTTGGTATTATGACTTTGAAAGGGTTTTGAAGCTGGCTTTTATAAAACCTCTTGGAGAAAAGAGGATATTATGATGACTTGATCCCCAATTTTTATACTTATACTAGACTCAGCGAGGCCGGGTGCTAGAGTTATTTTACTACCGATTTAGACCCCGCTATGCTCCGAGCAACCTCGATAAGGGTTATTGTGACTTTATTACTGATTTAGACCCAAATACACTTCGGACACCCTGTGGCGGGTTTTTGAGGTTACTAGTACTATTTTAGACCCAAGTCGAAGCCGGGCATGTACTACGAGGTTGTGATTATTGAGTTACACTTTAGGTTTGCAATTTTGTATGTGGTCAAGGGGTATACCTCCATGGACACCTGTCATTCTTGGGCCACAGGCTACGAGCCAACACAGTGTGCCAGGAGGGGGGTGTACGTCATAGGAGAGGTATATAGGAAAGGGCCTTCCATGGATCCTGCCTCTATTGGGCCGTATAGGTACCGGAGGAGGTGCATACGGGGTACTATTACATCAGATTCATCATTATCATGAATATTTCAGTTGGATTTCACCCTTGTTTGTTGTGTGTTCAGTGTATGCTCTAGTTGTATGGGCGGTCGGAGAGTTTGTTTTTACTTAATTGCATTCCTCGGTTGTATGGGCCACCGTTGGGACTGTAGATAGATTATTACTTCTGTCATTTTATAGAGCTTGTCGTGATCCTTGGTTCTGGGTGGATTGGTAAGTTTTAGCCTTTTGAGGCTCTGTGTTTTGGGCTTGAGTATTGAGGGGCTAGTGTGTCCTATATCTTTGAGGCTCCGTATAATGTATCCTCCTGAGCAGTTGTGATTTCTTAGACGTTGTTCCTTATCTTGATTCTGGGTGGAACTCTTGGTTTTGGTGGCTTAGTTATTCCATTCTAGGTTGTAAATTGTGAGATGGATCCTGGTTCATGTTTATCTTAAGAGTTGGTGTTTTTAGTGTGCTTTCGTTACTTTTATGGCTTCTAGTTGAATATATTGGGTTGATTTTCTTCTTTCCCTTCTTACTTGAGGTTACCGGTATACTGCTATATTCCCGATTCTCTCTCTCTTTACTTATACTATTATTGTAAGGATCCCAGGTGTGTCCCTCTTTATTACACCTGTGTTTCTGTGTTATGTTATCATCTATGCTAGCATTGTTTGCCTATAACTCTTGGTTGTTTATTCTCTGTGCTAGTTCCCTATGCTTTCTTTATTGCTTTTGTGACTGCTTTTTTGCTATCTGTTACTTACTATTTTTATATCTTATTTTCTCTCAGTCGGTCGATGATGCCTACTGAGTACCCATTGTCTTAGTGCTCATACTACACTTTTGCATCTTTCTGGTGCAGATATTAGTTGATCTTTCACCGTTGATCACGTTGGAGACTCGTGCAGCTTTTGGGACATTCAAGACTAGGGTGAGCACCTGATGACCGGGGTTTCTCCATATCTCATCTTTTGTACTGTTACTCTTGTATATTCGGAGACAGTTGTACTTATATTTTGTTACTTATAGACTTGTACTCTATTATAAGCTTCTGTACTATCGATACCAAGTCTTGGGGTTGGTGTAGTATCATTTGTATATATTTCAGGTTGTTGCTTCCGCGTGGTCTTATCTTTATATTTTGCTTCTGCTTATTTCTATTCATTGTGCGTATTGGTTAGGTAGTAACCCATTACTAACAGTTCCAGGCTACGAGAATTGGTTCACCTACTGGAGGTTGTAGGTGTCATCATGACCTGAGAAATCGGTTGTGACAGCTTTGTATCAGAGCTCTAGGTTCACCGATGTCGTGGTACAGAAGCAAGTGTCTAAATAGAGTCTCGCGGATTGGTATGATAATGTTTGTATCCTATCTGCAAGAGGCTACAGGGTATTCTTAGGAAAAGTTTCATCTTCTTGGCTCCTTATCGTGCGTTCCTGGCTCTATGGACTTATAAACTTTGATTGTTTCACTCCTTCTCAGATGCCTAAGATGAGTTTGATAGCGGGTGATGTCGAGGCTTCTGTGCCTGTTTCTTTAGTGCTTCCATCAGGGCCAGGACTTCAGAGTGAGAGTTTACTGCATCAAATAGGGGGTGTGGGACCATCCCAATCTCCGATTGGATTCACAACTACCCCAGTTCTTCAGGACACTGTGGCTAGGACTCTGAGTCCTCCGGTGGATGTTTCAGTACTCAGTTCTATGAGGGTGCTTCAGCGAGGGTTGAGCTTCCAATTCTTCAGCAGGGTAGTATGTCGGTGTTGGAGTACGAAGTGAGATTTCATGAGATAGTTAAGCGTACTGTTAGGACCGTACCTTCAGAGTTTGATAGAGTTCAGAGCTTTGTTGGGGGTTTGATTTCACCTCTCCATTAAGTGACCGAGCATTTGGTTACGGTAGGGACTACCTTCCTTTAGGTATTGGATCATCTTGGGATATTAAAGGTTTATGCCGTGAGGCTTATGGAGGTAGCGCTAAGAAACATCGTCGCCAGGATAGTTCTCGAGGTTCTCAGACTCGAGGTAGGGGATCCTCCTCCAGAGATAGGTTCCATTGCTTCTTATCTACCCGGCCAGTTTTAGTTGCTCCACAGGTTCCAGAGAGTGGTTGTGTAGGGCATGTTGAGCAGAGTAGACAAGGTTCAGATTATATCCTTTAGGGTTTTCCTTCAGAGTGTGTAGGCCGTAGTGGCCAATCAGGTTCAGTGAGATCTTCTCGTCGGACTTCATCTGGTAGAGGCTATTTTCGATATGGTGAGCGTGGGCACTTTGCTAGGAATTGCCCCATAATTTTGTATCTTGGTCAGCCTGGTTGTTATGATTGTGGGGAAGTTGATCACCTTTATAGAGCTTGTCCCCGGTGAGGGATGGCAGAGCTTTCAGCTTTGACTACTCAGTCCAGAGTTAGATCCCGTTAGTCTGATGTCGTTCTTGGTGGGCCAGAGGCAGAGGTTCATGATATTGTTGCTCCAGGTAAGGCTTTTGATACCTTCGACTTGTGCTAGTCCTGCGCGCATTGCGATTCTATCTCTTCTGTTGTTTAATTGCTTATATGCCTACCTGCTACTTGTTTAAGTTGTTTGACTACTTGAATTGTAGTATCTTTGCATTGTTTTCCTGTTAGATTATTCTTTAGTAGTAGATGGGGTGAGTTGTCCTTGAGATGTGTTTTAACCAGAGTTGTAGCTCATGGGTAGTTTTTGTTAGTCTGTTCTTGTTGGGTTTATCCCTATTTCGTTGTGGTTCTAGGCTTGTGCTGAGTCTTCCCTTTTGAGCAGTCCTAGATGGTTAATTGCCTAGGTTTTTATCTAGCGTGGCTAGAAGTTCTTGTGTTGGTTTACTGTTATCGGTGGTTGTGCCAGAGGTTGAGATTTTATCTTAAGTTGAGAAGTGTTGATTGTGCTACTGGGCAGATCTTTAGAGTTTTGGTTGGTTTTGTTTCCTCGGGTGACTTGAATCGACCTTCCTTAGTTGTTTGGTTTGGTAGGTTGGCAGGTATGGGTTGCTTTCGCTATTTATTTCTGTTCTAAGTCTGGGTTTCCCTCTTGCTCTCCCCAGTTCTGGTTCATAGAATTGAGCTTTTGATTTTGGCATTATGATTGAGTTTTGGCTTTAGCATTTTCGACTAAGTGTTGACTATAGCCTCGTGGTGGAGATGTATTCGTAGCATTCTGGGTGAGTCGGGCATCTGGCCCATTCTTCTCCCGCCTTGTTAAGTTTTGACGATGTAAGTATGAGAACTAAGGAAATGGCCCCCAGATTTGATTTGAGAAGGAGTTTGTAGGGTTTAGTATATGCTAATGAAGGGTTTTGTTTAGTTAAAAAAGGAGGGGTATGACTCTTTGTTCATTCTTGTGTGTTTTAGTAGCTGTTTGAGATGACGATGGGGGTTTGCTTTGGGTTGTGTGTTAGTGATTTGATTCGGTCATCTACAGATTGCAGTGGTTTCCTTCGATTTGTTTAAGATTTCAGTTCCAACTTCGGTTTTGGTAACTTGTTATTATTCAAGCCTAATTGTCTTCGGTTCCTCAAGGTTCATTGGCAGCATATGGGTTCGACAAAGGCTTTGGTAGGCAATTTTAAAGTAGTGTTTCAGAATTGTGGGCTAGCAAACTACTCCGGATGGTTCATTGTTGTTCTTTTGGTTGCAGCTTCTTGGGTTGGAAAGCATTGAATTCAGAAAACTTAGCTTACCCATTTTCTATTATGGGGTAACAGTTGGCCTTGGACACTTAGTCCTTGGCTAACTTTGGAGTTAGACTAGACATCCCAGATTTCAGTGGTGTTCGTGATAGTATGAGGTTCCTTCTACCTTGGTTGGATAGACTCGGTGGCCTAAGTTCGAGAATCAACGATAGTGTATTATGTGTGCTCAGATAGTGTAGGATAAGACTAGCAAGGTTATTTTGGGTTCTAATGATACTGAGAGACTGGTGGTCACCATTGGTTGTCGAGAGTTGAAAGCTTGATTAGTTGATTCTTCAGGGGCTGTCTTTGATGTGGGGTCCCAATGTTGGTTAGACTCGGCCAGTGTGGACTAGAAGTTGGTATGTGGTATGCTTCGGGATGGTTGGTCTGTGTGCTGATGCGGTAGAGCGGTTGATTCGGGCCAAAGGGATGAGTTGAAGGTATATGCAGAAATTTATATGGCTAGATGGCAACTTTGAACCCCAGGCACCTTTTCCTTTGCCTACAGGGTGTTTTGACTTGATATCCGTAGCATGGTGGACTCCTTTCTGAGGTGAGAGTTGTAAGGTGATTTCAAATCTGAATGGTGTTCGAATATTCGGAGTAGCAGCAGTGTTTCTTAGAGTTTGGGGCTTAGTGATGGTTACGGACTTCGTGGTAGGCTTACCACACTCCTAGCAGGGTTTTGGTTTTGGTTGGGGTCTATTTGGGCAGGTTGCCCGGGTTCATTCTCTTTCAGCTGATTCATACTTGACACGGTGCAGCAAAGTTGGGTTCATTCTATAGTTTGATAGTTTTTCCGTCAACACAAGGTATTCATATATGCATTTCCTAACTTGTATGTGCAAGCTTCAACAATGTTCAGATGGGTTGTCCAGTTGGGTTTAGTTATCGGGTTTGATGTTAGCATAGGTATTCATCAGTTGGTTGATGGTCAGTTGGGGTAAAACTACTATAGTTTTCGAGTATGTGCTTTGGGTTAGTGTGTTGAGTGGCAGATTCTAGTGGACTATAACTTGGCTTGGAAAGAGTTTGAGCAAAAAGGGTGACTTCGTTTGTGGTAGAGTATAATGTGAGAACTACGGATCTCCAGTGTGTCAGTTGATTCTTCGAGGGTGGTTTGAGTGTTCGACTTGTATGCAACTTCTTGTTTGTGGTGCGAAAGGGTTCAGTTTAGAATAATAAGTTTTTTGCGGATCAACGGGTTCATGAGTTAGAGTTTTGGTTGTTGGCTTTCCTAATAAACTTGGTTGTGGTTTCTAAGATTCGAGTTCTGTGTGTTGGACGCCTTGCTTCTCTGGTTTTGGTGTTGTGTCGGTGCCTACCAATTAAGATTCTCGAGGTTCAGTTTGTGTTGGCAGATTCTTGGAGTTTTGGAGTTCAGTTTGGAATCTAGCTTGTCTAGTAATGAGTTTTAGGCTTGGTTGCGTTCGTTGGTTTTGTTGGGTGCCGTCTGGTCGAGGAGGCTACCCAGGTTGTCCGAGAGAGTAGCGTGGGCTTTGTATCCGCTATTCTTTTAATCTCTAGTCTTTCCTTCTTTTCTGACTTTCAGGGACGAAAGTCTTTTTATTAGTGGATGATGTAATAACCCTTCCGGTCATTTACACGTGTTCGCCTTTCTCGTACAGTTAGAGCTTGCCTGTAGCGGCCTCAAGTCATTTATGGCTTGCTAGGACTGGTAGTTTGGTGCTCAGGCCATTTGTTTGATGTTTTTGGTCGTTCCTTATTTTAGAGCTTTAGGCTTTTGAAATTGTTGACTTTGGTCAACATTCTTGGTGAACGTGCTCGGAATCGAATTCTGACAGTTCTGTTAGCTCCGGAGCGTGGACTTTGGTCTAAAGGGGCCTTTGGTCGGGATCCGAGAGCTTTTCAGCTTGGAATTCCTTGTAGAATCTACCCTATTGAGCTTTGCATGATCAAGGATTCAGAGTTCTCACTTCCTTGGCTCTTCTTCTCTTGGTGGTAAGTCCCTTTGATTAATTTCCGGAAATAATTCTTGAAATTCCTCTTTTATTTCTTGGCTTGAGCGGGCTGTTTTGAGCCCTAATCGCTATCCGTTTCCACTCAATTTTTGAGCATGTACTCCCGGGATGGTAAGGAACACATGTGTATTTTTCAGTTTTGGTTTCGGTTTGTGGGGTCCACGGGCCCATATGTGACCCGAATTTTGACTCGGTTATTCTTATAGCATTATGGGTATCGTTAGTCTTGTTTTGACATATAGATTATTGTATTGATAGTGGTTTTGCGAGTTGGATTTTCCCAGAGCAGTTCGAGCCTGGGCGATGCCGCCCCCGCGGATATTCGTCGGAGGACAGGTAGGTTATGGATTTCCCTACCTAGACTCTCCGTATATAGGTTATAACTGCATTAATTAGCATCCTTGGGTGGGTTGTTATAGGTTGGTACCCAAGACCTTGTCCGCCTTTTTCTTTCTATTTATTTTGTACGTTGATCGTAGTACTTGTATCAGTATTGTATATTACCCTTGTGGTCCCGTGTGGCCCTATATTGACTCAGGAACATAGATGGTGGGTTATTTGGGAATGTCCGCGAGTCCCGATATAGAGATATCCTTCTAGGCTGGTTATGACAGCTGTAGAGATGTTGAGCCTGTGCAGGGTCGATAGGAAATGTTTGTGAGCCGTTGGGCTAACTTATATTTGTGTGCGAGCATATCATACATGAAAAAGGTTTTCCCTGCATGTTTTACCACTGATTCGGCTTCGGGCCTACTATAATTGATTTTCTAAATATTGCATAGCCCCGGGGGCCCATTTTCGGTATTATGACTTTGAAAGGGTTTTGAAGCTGGATTTTAAGAAACCTCTTGGAGAAAAGAGGATATTATGATGACTTGATCCCCAATTTTTATATTTATACTAGACTAGGCGAGGTCAGGCGCTAGAGTTGTTTTACTACCGATTTAGACCCGGCTATTCTCCAGGCACCCTCGATAAGGGTTATTCTGACTTGATTACTGATTTAGACCCAAATACACTTCGGGCACCCCTTGGCATGTTTTTGAGGTTACTACTACTATTTTAGACCCGGGTCAAAGCCGTGAATGTACTACGAGGTTACAATTATTGAGTTACACTTGAGGTTTGCAGTTTTGTATGTGGTCGAGGGGTAGACCTCCATGGAACCTTGTCGTTCCTGAGCCATAGGCTACGGGGTGATGCAGTGTGCCATGAGGGAGGGTGTACAGCGTAGGAGAGGTATACGAGAAATGGCCTTCCATAGATCCCGCCTCTATTGGGCCTTATAGGTACCGGAGAGGGTGCATACGGGGTACTATTACATCAGATTCATCATCATCATGCATATTTCACTCGCATTCCACCCTTTTTTGTTGTGTGTTCAGTGTATGCTCAGTTGTATGGGTGGTCGAAGGGTTTGTTTTTACTTGATTATGTTCCTCGGTTGTATGGGCAACTATTGGGCTTGTAGGTAGATTATTACTTCTATCATTTTATAGAGCTTGTCGTGATCCTTGGTTCTGGGTGGATTGGTAAGTTTTAGCCTATTGAGGCTCTAAGTTTTGGGCTTGAGTATTGAGGGGCTAGTGAGTCCTATATCTTTGAGGCTTCGTCGTGTGTCTTCCTGAGTGGTTGTGATTTATCAGACGTTATTCCTTATCTTGATTCTGGGTAGAACTCTTGGTTCTGGTGGCTTAGTTATTCCATTCTAGGTTGTAAATTGTGAGATGGATCCTGGTTCATGTTTATCTTGAGAGTTGGTGTTTTTAATATGCTTTCGTTACTTTTATAGCTTCTAGTTGAATATGTTGGGTTGCTTTCCTTCTTTCCCTTCTTACTTGAGGTTACCAGTATACAGCCATGTTCCTGATTCTCTCTCTTTACTTATACTATTATTGTAAGGATCCCAGGTGCGTCCCTCTTTATTACACCTGTGTTTTTGTGTTATGTTATCATCTATGCTAGCATTGTTTGCCTATAACTCTTGGTTGTCCATTCTCTGTGCTAGTTCCTTGTGCTTTCTCTATTACTTTCATGACTACTTTCTTGCTATCTATCACTTACTGTTTTTATATCTTATATGCGCTCAGTCGGCCGATGATGCCTACTGAGTACCCATTGTCTTCGCACTCATACTATACTTCTGCATCTTTCTGGTGCAGATATTAGTTGAGCTTTCACCGTTGATCGCGTTGGAGACTCATGCAGCTTTTGGGACATTCAAGACTAGGGTGAGCGCCTAACTACCGGGGCTTTTCCACATCTCATCTTTTGTACTGTTACTCTTGTATATTCGGAGACAATTGTACTCTATTATAAGCTTCTGTACTATCGATACCAAGTCTTGGGGTTGGTGTAGTATTATTTGTATATATTTTGGGTTGTATCTTCCGCATTGTCTTATCTTTATATTCTGCTTCTTCTTATTTCCATTCATTGTGCGTATTGGTTAGGTAGTAGCCCATTACTTACCGTTCCGGGCTACGGGAATTGGTTCGCCTACTGAGGGGTTGTAGGTGCCATCATGACCTGAGAAATTGGGTCGTGACAAAAACCTTTTTCATGGATGATGTGCTCACACACAAATATAAATTAGCTCAACGGCTCACAAACATTCCTACCAACCCAGCACAGGCTCCACAACTACTCAACAGACATAACCAGCCTAAAAGGATATCTCATGTCCGGGACTCGCAGACATTCCCAAATAACCCACTATGTATGTTCCAGAGTCAATACAAGGCCACACAGGACCACAAGGGTGATATATAATACTACACGAATACTACAATCAACGTATGAAGTAAACAGACAGAAAAGATGGGCAAGGTCAGGGGTACCAACCAAAAACAACCCACCCAAGGATGCTAATTAATGCAGTTATAACATATATACGTAGAATCTAAGTAGGGAAAGCAATAACCTACCTGTCGTCCGACGAATAGCTGTGGGGGCAACATCGCCCAGGCTCGAACTGCTTCGGGAAGCTCCAACTCGCAAAGCCACTATCAATACAATAATCTATATGTCAAAACAAGACTAACGATATCCATAATGCTATAATAATAGACGGGTCAAAATCCGGGTCACAAACGGGCCCGTGGGCCCCGCAACCTAAAATCGGAAACAAAAAATACACATGTGTTCCTTACCATCCCTGGAGTACATGCTAAAAAATTGAGCGGAAACGGACAACTATTGGGGCTCAAAATAGCCCGCCCAAGCCAAGAAATAAAAGAGAAAAGATTCAAGAATGACGGGATCTAACTCTAGACTGAGTAGTCAAAGCTGAAAGCTCTGCCATCCCTCATTGGGGACAAGCTCTATAAAGGTGACCAACTTCCCTACAATCATAGAAACTAGGCTGACAAGGATACAGAATCGTGGGTTAATTCCTAGCAAGGTGCCCATGCTCACCACATCGAAAATAGACTCTACCAGATGAAGTCTGACGGGAAGATCTCACGGAACCTGATCGGCCACCACGGCCTACATACTGAAGGCAAACCCCGAAGGATATAATCCGAACCCTTTCTACTCTGCCCAACATGCCCTACACAACCACTCTCTGGAACCTGTGGAGCAACTGAACTCGGCCTTCTAAATGAGAAGCAACAGAACTGATCCCTAGCAGACAATCCCCTACCTCGAGTCTGAGAACCTCGGAAACTGCCCTGACAACGATGCTTTTTACTACTTCCCCCATATGCCTCACGATAAAAACTCTAAACAGCCTAAGCATGATCCACTACCTGAAGGAAGGTAGTCCCAACTGTAACCAAATGCTTGGTCGCCAAACGGAGCGGTGAAATCAAACCTCCCAGAAAGCTTTGAACCCTATTGAACTCTGAAGGTACAGTCTTAGTAGTACACCTAACCATGTCATGAAATCTCACCTCATTCCCTAGTACCGACAGACAACCCTGCCGAAGAACAGGCAGCTCAACCCTAGGTGAGGCACTGCTCGTAGAACTGGGTGCTGAAACACCCACCGGAGGACTCAAAGTCCTAGCCACGGTGTCCTGAAAAACTGGGATAGCTATAAATCCAATCGGAGGTTGGGCTAGTCTCACACCCTCTATCTGATGCGGTAAACTCTCACTCTGAAGTCCTGGCACTAACGAAAGCACTAAAGCAATAGGCACAGAAGCCTCGACACCAACCAATGTCGAACTCATCTTAGGCATCTAAGAAGGAATGAAACAACCAAAGTTTAGAAGTCCATAGATCCAGGAACGCATGATAAGGAGCCAAGAAGATGAAACTTTTCCTAACAATGCCCTGTAGCCTCCCGCAGATAGGATACAAACGTCATCATACCGATCCACGAGACTTTACTTAGACACTTGCTTCTGTACCACGACACCGGTGAACCTAGAGCTCTGATACCAAGCTGTCACGACCCGATTTCTCAGGTCATGATGGCACACACAACCCCCCAGTAGGTGAACCAGTTCTCGTAGCCCGGAACGGTTAGTAATAGGCTACTACCTAACTAATACGCATAATGAATAGAAATAAGCAGAAGAAGAATATAAAAGTAAGACAACGAGGAAGCAACAACCCAAAATATATATATACAAATGATACTACACCAACCCCAAGACTTGGTATCGATAGTACAAAAGCTTCTAATAGAGTACAAGTGCTAGAAGTAACAAAAGATAAGTACAACTGTCTCCAAATATACAAAAAATATCAGTACAAAAGATGAGATGTGGTCAAGCCCCGGCCGTCAGGAGCTCATCCTAGTCTCGAACCTCCTAAAAACTGCATGAGTCTCTAATGCAATCAACGGTGAAAGCTCAACTAATATATGCACCAGAGAGATGCAGAAGTGTAGTATGAGCACCAAGACAATGGGTACTCAGTAGGCATCATCAGCCAACTGAGCGCATATAAGATATAAAAATAGTAAGTAGCAGATAGCAAGAAGGTAGTCACAGAGAACAATAGAGGAAACACAAGGGACTAGCACACAGAACAGACAACCAAGAGTTATATACAAATAATGCTAGCACAGAAAACAAATATACACAGAACACAGGTGTAAGAAAGAGAGACGTACCTGGGGTCCTTGCAATAATAGTATATAAAATGAGAGAGAGTCAGGAACATGGAGGTATACCGGTAACCTCAAGTAAAAAGGAAAAGAAAGGAAGCAGTCTAACATACTCAAGATGGAATCAACAAGCATAAGGAAATCATAACACCGATCCAACTTCAAGATAGCATAAACAGGAATCCACCTCACAAGTACAACCCCAGGATGGGATAACTAACCCACAATAACCAAGAAATTCTACTCAAGTCCTAATAAGAATGGAACCAGAAACTCACAATCTGCTTAGTAGGCCACACAAAAGTGCCTCAATAAGATAGGACTTTCTAGCCCTCTCAATAATCAAAATCCCACAACAGGAGCCTCAACAGGCTAATAACCGCTGAATCACCAAGAAACAAGGACCATAACCATCCCTATAAAGCGACAGGAGTAATCTAAACTACCTACAGTCCTAACGACCGCCCATAAAACAAGATCATACACTGAACACACAGCAAATAAGGGTGGAATCCGAGTGAAATATGCATGATAATGATAATGATAGAACCGGTAATATTAACCCTGTATGAACCTCCCCTCGGCACTTCGGTAGGAGGACCCATAGTGGGACATGCCCGTTATACCTCATCCTACGTTGTATACCCCTTATCTGGCATACGCAGCCTAAAGCCCCAGGTTCTGGAATGGAGGGCCCATGGAGGTCCCTGACCATATACAGTAATGAACGTGAAATCTCAGAGAATCAAAGCCTTGAAGTATGTGCTCAGAATAGAATCGGGTCTAAAATAGTAGTAGTCATCTCAAAAAACCCTCTCAAAGGGTGCTCGAAGTATACTCGGGTCTAAATTAGTGATAAAAGTCTCAAAAAACTCTCAAAGGATGCCCAGAGCGTATCCGGGTCTAAATCAGTAAGAAATCAGGTCTAGTGCTCTGCCCAGCAGAACCTAGTATCAGTAGGAAATCAAGCCTAGTGCTCTGCCCAGCAGAGCCTAGTATTAGTAGGAAATCAAGTGTGAAATCATCCAAAATCCCATTTTTATTATCAAGTATACCAAAATGGGCCCCTGGGGCCATGAAAGTTTAGGAAAAACCGTCTATAGTGGCTCGCAGCCAAAACCAAAGTAAAACATGCAGGAAAAATCTTTTTCATGGATGATATGCTCACACACAAATATAAATTAGCCCAACGGCTTACTAACATTCCTACCGGCCCTGCACAGGCTCCACAGCTACTCAACAGACATAACCAGCCTAAAAGGATATCTCTATGTCCGAGACTCGCGGACATTCCCAAATAACCCACCATCTATGTTCTAGAGTCATTACAAGGCCACACAGGACCACAAGGGTGATATATAATACTACACAAATACTACAATCAACGTATGAAGTAAACGGACAAAAAAGATGGGCAAGGTCTGGGGTACCAACCAAAAATAACCCACCTAAGGATGCTAATTAATGCATTTATTGCCTATATACGCAGAGTTTAGGTAGGGAAAGCCATAACCTACTTGTCGTCCAATGAATAGCTGCGGGGGCGGCGTCGCCCAGGCTCGAACTGCTTTGGGAAGCTCCAACTCGTGAAACCACTATCAATACCATAATTTATATGTCAAAACAAGACTAATGACACCCATAATGCTATAATGATAGCAGGGTCAAAATCTGGGTCACAAATGGGCCCTTGAGCTCCATAACCCAAAATCGGAAATGAAAAATACATATGTGTTCCTTACCATCTCGGGAGTATATGCTCAAAAATTGAGCGGAAACAGACAGCGATTGAGGCTCAAAACAGCCCGCCCAAGCCAAGAAATAAAAGAGGAAAGATTCAAGAATGAAATTTGGAAATTAATCAAAAGATACTTACCACAACAAGGGGAATCAAGCTAAGGAAGTGAAAATTCTGAACCCATGATCATTCAAAGTTCAAGAGGGCAGAATCTACAAGGAAATTCCAAGCTTTTGAAAATAGCAACTATGGAGGTCTTGTAACAATGGTGGAAAGGTAACTTTGAAGAGGACTTACCAAGTGACAAAGAAGCGAGATTTTTCAGCAATACAGAAAATTCCCCAAGCTAGGAACAACATAGAACACTTTGGTGGAAAGGATTTTCAGGTTAGAGTTGGGAACAAATGGGAAAAGGAGCTGGAAAAACTAAAGGATCAAAAATATATAGCTGCTGGTCGCTGGTCAGCGCGATCGCGCTAAAGGAGCGCGATCGCGCTGAAGGAAACATCACAGACCAGCGCTATCACACTACAGGAGCGCGATCGCGCTAAAATTAAAAACACAGACCAGCACAATCACGCTAAAGGAGCGTGATCGCACTGAAGGCCAACAGAAGCAGAAAAAAAACAGCAATAACCAAAACTTCTACGGGGCATTTCGAGCACAATCGGAGCCCGATACTCAAAACCAAATAGTACTATTAGAGTGGAAACAATATTTTGGACTAAACGGCATCAACAAAACTTTCATACAAGGTTGTCTCGGAGGAATGTTGACCCAAGTCAACACTAGCTAACGCCAACCAAACACCTAAAATAAGCTCGGATCACCCGGGACCCGAACCAACTAACTACCTAACATAAACTCAGCATTTTTGAGCTAACGATGCTGACTGAATTTCCATCTGAGGCCGTCTTCTCTAAATGTTGACCAAAGTCAACCAAACAAGCCCAACCGGCTTAAAAACATAAAATGAGAGATAATTCCAAGCTGAAAAGCTCCCGGATCTCGACCAACGATCCCATTAGACCAAAGTCCACGCTCTGGAGCTAACGGAATTGTCGGAATTTGATTCCGAGCATGTTCACCAAGAATGTTGACTGAAGTCAATGATTTCAAAAGCATAAAGCTCTAAAACAAGGAATGGACAAAAAGACCAAAGCAATGGCCCGGGGACCAAACTACCAGTCCCATCAAGCCATAAATGACTTGGGGCCGCTACAAGCAAGCTCTAACGGTACAAAAAGGCAAAAATATGGAAATGACCAGAAAGGTCATTACATAAGTACTACTCCCAAAACTGATTTATATTTGCTCTTTTGAAACTAGAGTTTCGAAATGCTATGTGAGAACTTAACTAGTCTGAAACCTTTATTATCTGAAAAATTTTAGGCTGAAAGCTGACTAATTTCATGCTTTAAAATATAATGCTAGTAGACTAGACTAAGTTATGAGGAAAATAGTTCATATCAAAATACTGTACTTTCAAGCTAAATTCTTGACTTCTCAAATCGTGGTGAAAGTCTATCCAAGTTATTGAAATTCCAGTATAAGACATTAAAACATGATATAATCACATACTAAGCATAGAAATTGAATTTGATAGAATTTTGCACAATAGGGTAGGAACCGTAGTTTCTAAAATCATGAAACTAAATGTAAAAGTCTGAGGTTTTTGGCATAAAGGCAAACAAGACCCTTACTGAATACCCACATACCTGGTGGAAGAAGATTCCTAAACTAAGGATGGAGTTCTGAAGCCTTGGAGAAAAGCCCTAGGTCTGTAGCTTGAAAAATGAGCATTCTTTTCTTTCTCTTAAATTGAACCAATAGGAATGAGGGAAAAATTCATTAAGTCTTACTAATACACCTCCAAAATAAGGCTAAATGAATGGGTATTGGGTTAAAAGAGGTGGGAAAAGTCTAAAATACCCCATGGATAAAATCTGGAAACTAGTAAAAATTCTCAAAACATATTCCACAGTTGGGAACCACAATCCGTGGATGGTTCCATGAGCCATAGAACCCACTCGTGGTTCCCTAGATTTTTGCTAGGCTGCAGTCCTGATTTCTATGTCCACCAACCATGGCTCGTGGACTATTTCACAGTCTGTGGAACCTAGTCGCAGTTCTTAGGCCAATTATCTGGCCTCTGACTGGTTTCACTAAAGGAGTCCATGGCTTGTAGACTCTTCCACGGTTCATGGATCCACCTTGTGGATCTGACCCACTTTGCTGGGTCTCAATCTTATTTCCACGGGCCCTGTCGATGGCTCATGGATCTAGCTCATGGAATATTTTGTCATTTTGACTGCTTAATGGATCAATGAAATAGTGGTAGAGGGCGTATATTGAGTGCAGATCAGCTAGGTCTCCTTTTATGACTTGGACACAGTTTCCCGAGACATTCTTGAGGAAACGCATGCCTCACAACAAGCATGAGAGACTGAGGAATGAGTTCTTGATGTTGGAGCAAGGCTATATGTCAGTAGCCGAGTATGAGTTAAGGTTCCATGAGTTATCCAGATATGCTACTATGATTCTACCTACCAAGCACAAGAGAGTGCGTTGTTTTATCGGAGGGTTGAGATTTATGCTTTGCCTTGCTACTAAGAGTAAGGTTTATTTAGTACAGTCCTTCTTGGATGTTGTTAGTCATGCCCGCACCATTGAGGGCATTCATCGCGAGGCCCACGAGGCAGCGATAAGAGGCCGTGCCATTAGGACAGCTACAGTGATTCCCAGTTCTTATGTAGGGGTTTCTACGGTAGGGATCACTAGTAGTCTATCAGTTAATAAATACTTGTATTGTTCTCCTAAGTCACTCTTATACGAATGAGACCTAGTCTTAAATAATATATTTTATCTTTCCGCACTTGTTTTCTATTAAAAATGTCTTATAGTTTTAAACTTGTCAATGTACTACTCCGTTTTATATCAATATATTCAAATCAATTGGGTGGTGGTTAGGATTATATATCGGAAAAAATGTGTAGGTGTCATCATGAATCTTGTGAATTTTGTGTTACGTCAACCATCATATTTGAACTTGAGATAATTTAGAATATCCAAACACTATAGGTAAAATATTTATTTCTTAATTTACCATAATTTTACATATGAACTTACTAAAGTATATTCCATAAAAGAATCATACAATAAAAAAATTTAAATTCTAATTAAGAAAACTATGCAATGTCTAATTATGATATTTACTAATTGGTGTTGACGATACAAATATACAAATAAAAGAATTTAATTAATATTATGAATTTGATTCAAATTCTTTTAGAAAAGGAATTAAAATAAAAAGATTAACTCCCTTGTTAATTGAGTTCATTTTCATAAATAATGTGATGATTTGACCACTATAAATAAACAATTGTTGTTGGTATCAATATCATATTTTCTTACTTTCTCAAATCATTGGCCTAGCTGGTGCAAAAAAGCCTAATGGTCACAAAATATTGACATGGTGAAGATATAAATAAGAGCAACTTACAAGTGTCTTTTTCTAAGCGTCACACTGGACTATTTAAGAAGGTTAGTGAACTCTCTATTCTATGTAGTGCATTTGTTGCCATTGTTTTTTCCCCTTGCAATAAAGTTTACTCATTTGGGCATCCTTTTGTGGATTAAGTCGTGGATAGGTTCCTCAGAGTGAATCATCTACCCAATATGATCTTTTTAACCACCTCATTGAGGCTCAATGAAATGCTAGTGTTGGTGATCTCCATATGGACCTACCAATATAGAGGGGATAATTGCATTGGAAAAATATTTGTGGAGAAGCGCCTCAAAGAATGAGGATAGAGGCTCTATGATTTTTTTGTGTTGCAAGTGTCCCCTCAATGTGTGATAGTTTCATATTGAACACACCAACACTAGTATTTTGAGGTGCCTTAATGAGGTGATTAGGAAAATGAATATTGGATAGAGGATTCACTCTCAGGAACTATACATGACTGAATCCACAAAAGGCTTCTCAAATGAATAAACTTTGTTACAAGAAAAACAATTACAATGGTAACAACAACACTACATAGGGTAGAGAGTTCACTATTTTCCTAAAAGAGCCAGTGTATCGTTTTGAGAAAGTCAGTTGTAAGTTGATCTCATTTTGTGTCTATAGCGTGTCAATTTTTTTTTTGTTGAAACAATTAGGTTTTCTTACTTATCATGGATGGATGATGAAGAGAATAAAACACAATAGATAAAGAGTGAAAAGCCAAAAAAAATTTCTTATTATTCTTACTTAATTTGTTGTTAGGAGTATTTTAGAAAATCAAGGATGGATTTTGAATTATAGAGGAAAATTAAAAATATCAAGTAAAAGACTATATGTTCCTATTTTTATGAACTTTTAATTAGCCGGTAGGAATATTTTATAGAAAAAATAAATACAATGTAAACCTGCTAACTTCATGTAGTAGGTAGCAAAACCATATATATATATATATATGTATATATATATATATGTATATATATATATATATATATGTATATATCATCATCTATATTTTTTTTTGTGTAATCTTTTTTCCAGTTTATTAAAAATGTTCAAATTATGAAATATTAAGTAAATCATTATGTGGTAAAAAAAGAGATAAATCCTACTCACATTCAAAATCAAACTCACAGTTTAATTTGGTTTGGTTTTAAATTTTAAAAATTGATACTATTGTCACAACCCCAAAGTCACAAAAGGTGTGTTGGAACCTACCCCGGCCCATCCATGGTAGGTAAGCCAAGCTCAACTAATATTAACAACTCATAGTAAAGGCAAACTAGCAAAACACTCATACAATTTACTAAAACAACTACAATATACTAAGAATGAAGAGATAAATGTATGTTAGGAATCCGAAGACTCAGTTATCACAAATACAAGAGTGACCTCTAGAACTAAGATTCAAAACTAAAATACAAAGTTGTCTATGAAGTAGATAAAACAAAAATGAAAGATAAATGAAGTTGGGTCAGTCCCAGAAGACAAGTGCTCACCACAGCTCGAAGGTCAATTGCAAGCATGATCTCTAATCGTGGGTGCCACTCAAACCAGGATCAACATCAAAGGATGCATAAAGTAGGAGTGAGTATAGTTTACTTTTACTCAGTAGGCATCTTAAGCTGACTGAGTTTAAGCAGATACTACATCGAATAAAGAATACTAAAATAATCTTGCATGTATAAAATGTTTTGAAGTTCATTATCAATACTATTACGATATATCTCAATCAGAAAAATAATTTAAATGCTAATGCAATGCAATGATATGGATGAAATGCAATGGCCAATGCCTACTGTATTGTAACACCCGCCCGTTCAAATGTTTGAATTAACCCGTGCTTTTAGGAATAGACTAATAGCTTAATATGTTAAGAAGTAGATTTTATGAGGTATTTTAATTGCACAATTGTCGTATGTTAAATTTTAAAGTCAAGCAAGCTCTAAAAGAAAAGTTGGCAAAAGTTATTGCAAATTCTGTTAAGAAATTCTCTGAAAATTTGGCTCAAAAGTCTCGAAGGTCTACGAGTTTAGTTTTCAACGCACTAAACTATTTTTCCATACGACTTCAGAATAGAGATATATTTGTGTTTTACTGAGACTATGCAAGCAAGCATGTTCAAGCAGGTCCCCATAGCCTCTATTGGGTGGCTTTTGGTTAAAATGGGTATTTTGGGTGTGGGACTCACTTTTCATTGAAATAAAGTTTATTGGAAATTTCATCAATTTTGTTGAGTTCGAAATGCCATTTTTTTTATAGGGATATCATATTTCGTTTGCATGCACGGGACTCCAAATGAATCTTGAGGGTCCATCCGAGCATTTTTGAACTTGGCAAATATTGCAATTTTTTCCCAGCCATATTTTACCCTCCGAGTGCGCGAGGGGTTGGTTGCTTTCGCAGGCTCACGTACGCGGTGGCTCCAGTGGGTCTGCGAAGAAGGGGCTCTGGGCCCCGACTTCTTTTTCTCTCCGCATATGCGAAGTTCTGGCCACCTACATGAGGTTGCATACGTGGTGGCCTTCCCGCGTATGCGAAGGCCTTTGTCCTGGCAGTATATATTAATTTCCTTCATTTTTCAAATCATTATACACGGAAGTCCTCCATTTTTGAGATCTTGAGCTGAAGAATTCTCAAAGGAATCACTTGTAAAAGCTTGGGGAAAATTATTTATCGCCCATGGTCGATTTTTCATTGTTAATTTGTAAGTTTTTAGGCCCTCTTTTCGTTAAATTCTCATTTTAATCTTTGGTTTCCTCTTGATTTTTAGGGTTGATTTGAGCTTGAAATTGTAGGTTGATCATGCTCAAATTCTGAGCATGTGATCCTTGTCCCACGAGGGACGTTGTTGACACCCAATTTTTACTATCCACTATTTGATTAATTATCAAGCTTTTAGATTTTAAACAATTAAAGATAATTAATTTTGTAATTTAAAGAATTTTTCAAAAGTAATTCCGGAGAAGATTCTATAATTTCTCATGAATAACATATGTCTACGTATATTCATAATATATATGGATGTATACTATCGTGGGAATTTTTCCAAAATCATTTCAAAATGCTTAAAACTGTCAATTTTGATCGAAATAATTCAAACGGGAATTAAATTGTGAAAGATTGACATTTTTATAAACACATGTTTAAATATGATAGTGAATTAATTATCTTAGTTGTTTCAAATAATAAAACTTGATTAAATTAATCGTATTTAGTTTGTCCTATTCCAATTATGGCCTAATTTCTTTGAATTAATCTTAATTAGGTCCAATTGGCTATAATCTCAATAGGGTGGCTAAATTTTAAATCAATTTGGTTGTCAATTTGACCAAGATTGGCCACATTTGCAAAGCAATGTGGCTATATCTCAAACAACCCTCATAACACTTTGTTCCAGCTAAGTGTTGGGCTCAGATCCGCCCAACAACTCCTCAGCCCACTCCCTTATTTCCCCTGACCCGACTAGCCCAACACCCGGCCCAAAATCACACTGTTATACTCTATTTCTCTTCTCTCCTCACACCAACGCTCAAACCAAACGACCCCTTTACCCCTTTCTCTTTCTTCGTCTCTTCTCACAACAGATGACGACAACAACAAACCACACCAGTACCTCCTCCTTCAACCCAGTTGTAAAACGACGACCACGACTCCTAAATTTCCAGAAAACCGTTACCCCTATGTCCATTACCCCTCTCCTTCGTTTGTTTGTACAAATTGTTGGGCTGGCCACCTTCTATAATAACCCAGAAGAGGACAGGTGTCCTCTCAAGCGCCTCCACCCCTAGAAATGCGAAGGATAATCCTCAAGATCATTGGTATATGATCGATTTCGTACCACCAAGGTACATACGTGCCCTCATCAGGTGATTTTGGGTTTTTGAATTTCAAAATCCCTCAAGTTTTATCCGAAATTCCTCAAAATTTCCCCCCATTCTTCCACCCGTTTGAGACCCAAAAATTCCCATATATAAACCCTCCTTCCTCATCGATTAGGGGTGAGTTTTCAGATAGCAAAAATCCTGGAGAGTCTTTTTCTCTGATTTTTGGGGAAATCTGAGAATTCAAGGTGAAAGAAAGCTAGAAAAATATTGTTTCCTTGGAAAATATTTTGGGTCTGTTATATTTCGAAAAAGGAAACTCGAATTCGTCGGAAAGTCATCGGGAAAACGCAACTCGTCTCGTCTCTGTTTTGCTGCTTTGAGAAAGGTAAATGTCTCATTCTTTTGTTTTATTTTTCATTCCTCATTATGCTTAGCTGACTGTAAGAGATTTGAGTATGTTAGGTATTGTTTTTGAGCCAATAATCGAACCTTGTTATCAGAAATTAGCTGTTGTGATTCTGTGATATTAAAAGTTGTTGTTTTGCTGGTTGAGCATTGTTTCTGGATTATCTGATTAAAAGGAAAATGGGTTGAGCTTTGGGGAAAGGCTTTGAACCTACAAGTTTGGCTTTTTCCCAATAGCTCCCAAAGACTTGAGGCTCCTCTATTTCCTCATTGTTTGCTTGATTAAGCTGATGCGTAATAGAATTTTTAATCCGTTCAGTATGTTTCTGGAAGTTCTATGGTTAATTCTTAATCCCTGAAGCTTTTCTTGTTATCTCGTTGCTGTGTTTTTGTTTGCTTAATGTGTTTTCTCCCTCCTATGATCTGTTTAACATCTAAATAACCTAAAAAATTACTTGATTTCTTCATGTCATTCAGTAGTTTAAAACAGGATATTAAGATTTCCCAAGAAATTAGGTAATCATGTGTAAGTAAGCACCCATCATTGCTCTATTAGACATTGTGGTTGTGACATGCTAGTATATCCCTTTCTCGCGTCTTATTTCATTTATGCTTTTGATTATTCTCCTGTACCTGGGATTTTATACGAATATACAGCTTATATGTGTGTGTTTATACCTACATTAGAGTGTGGCAGCACTTCCTATTTTTTTTTTGTTTGTCTGAGTAGAAGAGTAAAAACATGGTAAGTTACAGAACATAGAGGTGTGCTCTTCCTTTAAAAAGGTGTCTGATTAGCAATTGTGTTTTGCCTGTTGAGGTGTGTTCTTTGCCACCTCTACTAAGTGATGGTCTGAATGTGACTAGAGAATTGCAAATGCTGGATACCTCCCCCCCAAAGACTCTTTGAATTTACAGGTGTGTTTTGTTTGTCCTCTAAATCCAATGTGTAAGTTTTGAGGGGATGACCATTATACGAGCCAACATAGTATCCTGTAACTTAGAATTCATATGAGCATATAGTAGGAGAATTTTAAGTTTCTGTTCTTCATAAGATATGAATCCCTGTAGGCTAGCATGAACAAATTCATCACTTTGTCTATTTTTAACATAATTTTTCTTTAAAAAATATTTTTTTTCCAGTAAATCCATGAAAGAATGTGCTTTACACTTGGAATGTTTGTTTGTTTGAATGACTAGTTTTTTCTTTTATCGTATGAAATACTTTTTGTCCTGCTAAGGACATAAAGTCATTTGTTTTCTTTTTCATTGTCTTTCCCTCTTTATGTTGTGCCAAAATATATCTTGATACTAATCCTTTATTCTCTTTTAATCGCATGAATCCCCTTTTCATCGAGTCCAATGGACTCCCACCTGCATTTCTGATGGGCAAAGCCCAATCTCGAGTCAGCCTCTTTCTAAGTCCAAACAAATGGACTAGACACGCAAAAATACAAGTTGGTATACACCGGTATACCAGCGATATACAGAAGCATATGAGCCTTGGGAGCTAATATATAGATTCAAGAAAGGAAGAAGTCGAAATGGAATCTGATATACAGGTTTTGGGAGCTGAAAATGTGAAGTATACAGCTGATATACAAAAAATGTATACAGTTGATATACAAGTTGAAAATGGACTAAGTCCATTAAATATTAAGTCCAAGACATGGACAGATTTGACAACGGGCCTGAAAGCCCAACTCCTCTACCCTCTCTTTTATTTTATTTTGTATTTAATTTAGTTTGAATTGTTTTGTATTAATTGCAACTAACTTAATTTAATTAATCTAAATAAATTCCCTAGAGTTTCTATTTCATATTTTATCTTTTGTCTTTTACGTATTTCACTTACTTAGACTTTTTACCAAATTACCTTGTTAAAATACGAACCCTTTGTCAATTGTCTTCAATAGTTTTTGTAGAATAAATCACCCTCTTTTCCTCAATTACTTGTTCTTTTACAACTTTAATTATTTCGGGACTCGTTCAAATCTCTAAAAGTTATCTTTAAACAAAGCTTCTTTATTTGGTTGAAATAACATTTTGACCAAGCTTCTTTATTTGGTTGAAATAACATTTTGACCTTTCAAATCTAAAGTTTGCAATTCTCATAATTTTTCTTGAATTAGTTTTACTTCACATCTTTTCTTAAAAAATAGGAGTTCCATTTTCTTCAATACTTGCTAATAACGTAAGTCTTTTAAAATCCTTGACTCAAAAGAGACTTTTCTTTTAATTTGAACAACTTTTGCTTGAAACCATAGTTGATTTTAAATAAAATTTCCTTGAATTTGAATATTTTCATAAAGAATGAATTTTCTTTAATTGAAATAATTTGTTTTTGCCTTGGATGGATTAATAGGATTTTATTTAAACCATTATTTTCATTATCTCAAGCTCTTTCAAAATTGTTTCATTTTAAGTTAGACAAAAATCGCTCTTTTGTTAATCATTTTTTAAACGGACGTTCTTAAGTGTCTTAAAACCATTCTTATGACGTTACTTGAACCCTACCATTTTCTCTAGATTTTAAAGATTTATTTCTGCTTTTATGTCTTTGAAATTATTTTAAAGTTTTCTTAATTTCTTTTAAAAAATTTAAGTGACGACTCTGTTTTGTTTAGAATTGTTTTAAAACTTTCTCTTAAGTTTTAAATAATTTTAATAGTCAAAATCATTTTTTCAATTTCTTAATTAAAAAATTTGAATAAAGGATAAAACAGAAATGGCGACTCCGCGGGGATCTATTTAGGTTCTAACCAAAAATTTGAACTATTTTGACTAACTTTAGGTGACTAACTATTCAAAATATTGTAATAGTTAGTAAATTTTGATTGATGTTTGCTTATGTGTTTATTTATCGGAAGATATACTGTCATTGCATCTCATAGCATATTCCGCCACATGCCATGCAATTTTATTTATATTTTAGGGAGGTTCATGATCCCATGGCCTCCCGCTATAAATAATACTTTCTCAAAAATACGATAATTTGTGGGTACGTCATGCGTCCAATGGCTATCGTATTTTTGACCCAAGTTGTCCACTTGGGACCTGATCTATTTCAAAACAAACCCACTCTAGACACCTAGGGTAGAGCAAAACTAAAACCCATTTTAGGCATTGGCCTAGGATGACCCAATACCTAAGGGGTATTGGGCCCATTAGAAAGACCACCTTACGTCTATTGACCACGAGTCAATTACAGACGATCATCCCTTATGTGTTTAATTGAAGGATGTGACGTCGGGTTGTACGAACCATTTTTCCCTGAGATCAGGAATTTTTAGATAGTACAAGAAGATTGCCATCCGAAAGGCGTTCGGAGTCCCAAGAAGTACAAGAAGTTCGAGAATGAAGTACCTTCCACGATGTTAGTCTAGGATTGTACTCCTGCGTGGGACTGACATTCATCGTACACCCCTTTCCTTTATTTTGTATCCCAATTAAATTTATTCAATTTGTGTAAATATATTTTGGGGCAATGGAACGTCTTACAAACGACATACACATCCTTCAATTCGTTAGGCCTACCTTTGGCATAAAAGGTCACATATCCGTATAGGACGCGCTATGAATTGTTATGTGATATAACTGTCTTACGTGCTTATGTGCGTTGCTCCAATCAAAGGTGAATTGACCCACTCCTATTTGAGCATTTTAGAACCCATAGGCAGGATAAAAGCCCACCGTGCAAAGTCCGACCAAAATCGCTCTTGGAGTTCTTCAAATTTCCGCAGAAAAAATCAAAAGACTTCTTAAAACCCTTTTAAGTCTTGTTCAGAAAATAAACTTGCCATATCCAAACTACATCCTTTCGGGGTCCGTCCCCCATCTTTAAGAAATTTTTATTTTTTCTCCACTTTGACGAGGATGTCAGAAAGTTCAAAAGATACAACAAACGAGAATGCTACAAGATCAACAAGTCAACCTTACCGATAAAATTACTTATCCAAAATCGATAGGCAAAATCCTGTCCGTCGAGACTTTGAGTGAAAATAACCCCGTGGATCAATTTGCCTTGATGGAAAGCAGCTTTATGTGTTTAATACAATTCTTATGTGTTTACTATCACTGACGGGATCTAACATATCATCCTTTGAGTTGTTTTTGCTTCAACAGGTAATAGAAAACTGATCTATGTTGACAAAACTGGTCGAACATCCCTACTTTACCCGCTCAAAGGTACGCATAGATTCCACCTCTAACATTCGCTTTTCTAAAGGAAAAATGACTGATAGTGAAGAAGAGAATGCTTTGGCCGTGAGAGACAGTGTTATCGCTGAACCAAGCGAAATGATTGCAGAGCTTGCAAGAAAATTGGAAAAGATGCAAGAAGAAGTGCAGAAAGCCAAAGATATGGCTAGCTTGGATATCGCTGCCAACACTCCAGTTCTGGGCAATTCTCAGCCCCCTTTCCATATTCCTCCACTCAACTCTCCATTGACTGAAAATCAACCAAGAAATATCCCTTCTGCCTTCGCGCCTAGACCTTCCAACGAACCTCTCTACAATAACCCTCCTCATATCATATTCTCGTATCAAATCCACACTCCTCTTGTCCAGCACACTAGCAAGAGTAACAACTCAAGTGCCTACCTTCCACAAAACCTCCCTCCAAACTATCAAAATACGCAACCAAATACCTACAACTCCCAGAATAACCATACCAATGTCACTAACCCACACAACTATACTCCCACATACCCAAATGCCATTTCACATGTCCAACCCCCACCTGTTCAGAACATGCCATCTACCACTTTTCACGCTATGGTAGCACCATACACTGCTCTCCAAGAAAATCCTTAGCTGGATCACTATGAGGAGAAGGAGAAAGAGTCAAGAGCCACAAAAAAGAAACATGATCTTGACATGGCACAGATGAAGGAAGAAATAGCCAAGATCAGAGAACTACGAGGTTCATCTTACGAGAAAGGCTATGACTATGATGATCTCTGTATCCATCCCAAAATGAACCTGCCAGATGGATTCAAGACCCCCAAGTTTGAGACCTTCAATGGTGTCAGGAATCCTGAAGCCCATTTAAGAAGCTATTGCGACCAGATGGTCGATGCCCGAAAAAATGACTCTCTGTTAATGAGGCTTTTCAGTCGAAGTCTGAGCGGAGAGGATTTAGAATGGTTCACCTCTCAAGAGCTGAAGAAGTGGTCTAGGTGGAGTGACCTAGCCCGAGACTTTGCTCAAAGATTTGCATACAATGTGAAAGTCATACCAGATCGATACTCTCTAGGGTGCATCAGGCAAAAATCGAACGAAGACTTCAGGGACTATGCCTATCGGTGGAGAAAGGAGGCGGCGAGAGTTCGGCCTCCTATGTTTGAAGAAGAAATAAGCGTGGTGTTTATGCGCTCTCAAGAGTCGGAGTTTTATGATAAAATGATATCAACATTTAAAGCACATTCACCGATCTAGCTAAGATTGTTGAAATTATGGAAGAAGGTCTGCGTAGTGGCAAGATTACCAAAGCTTCTGCATGATCGGCAGGATTTCTCAAGAAGAAGATAGAAGAAGTGTCTTCAGTATCTTCCAGTCCTAGCCCGAGATCGCGGAAACCTTTTGGGGCCAACTACAAAAAATCACTTGTTCCAACAACCCTACCCCCAGATCCACAAAACCCACAACCAGTTTTCTATACTCAGCCCATTTACCAAGCTCCACAACCAAATATGAAGCCCCTTTACCAAGCTCCACAACCAAATATGCAGCCCCTTTACCAAGCTCCACAACCAAATGTGCAGCCCACATACCAAGCTCCTCTTCAAAACTTCCAAGTGTATCAGAAGGCTCCCGAGAACCAAAATAATCGCCAGGTTCCTCCTCCTGCCAATGCTAATCTCCCTCGTCCAAATTTGGAAAAGAAAGCTCCTCGGACTTTTACCCAGTTGGCTGAAACCAGAACTCAGTTATATGAGAGATTGAAGGCTGTTGGATTTATCCAGCCCATACAACCTAAACCAGGCAATCTTAACTCTCATTTCTTCAGGGCTGACCGATATTGTGCTTATCATTTCGGAGGAGTCGGACATGATACCGAAGATTGCATTAATTTGAGGCACAAAATTCAGGATTTGATTGATCAAAGAGTAGTCACACTACAAACAACACCAGCCAATGTTAATAACAACCCACTCCCGAATCACGGAGGAGCCACTGTTAACATGAAAGAGGTCGATGAAGAATGGGTTGTGAGCAAGTCAATAGTGCTGGTTAGCCCTAAAAAGCAAGAAATGTTGGAAAAGGATATAGCTACTTTAAGTATTGCTGAACTACCTTTGAAAGGTTAATACGCAACAAAGACTTACATGTTAATATCAAGAGTCAAGAGAAGATTGTGAACAGGGTATTGATTGATGATGGATCGGGGCTTAATATCTGTCCATTGTGAAAATTAACTCAGTTGGAATACGATCTAGGAAAGATTCGCTAGAGAAGAATCAACGTAAGAGATTTTGATAGAGGTCAAAGAGACACCATCAGAGAAGTTAGCCTGTATATCCAAATGGGACCTGTCGAGTTCCGTACAAAATTTCAAGTCATGGATATCACCACAAGTTATAACTTTCTTCTGGGAAGACCATGGATCCATGGAGCTGGAGCTGTACCATCAACTTTGCATCAGATGGTAAAGTTCATTTGGGAGGAACATGAGGTGGTGATCCACGGAGAAGGAAGTCACTTGAGTCTTCCTAATGGTTGTGTCCCTGTGATTGAAGAAGTCCCAAGAGGAAACGATTTCTATACCGTAGAGATCGTCAACTCCACTGGAGTGGATCTCGCTCCTCAAATTCCCATGCCACCCATCTATAAAATGCTAGCAACCACGATGCTAAGGAGTGGATATGAGCCAGGTTTTGGGCTGGGAAAGAATTCCGATGGTATGACATAACCCTTGAGCATCCCCGGACAGATGACCAAGCATGGATTAGGATACGTGGCCCGAGAGGAAAAGATGAGAGTAGAAGAGAAAAAGCAGCCAGGACTACCTAAGCCACTCCCTCACTTATATCAATCATTCCCAGTACGTATTGGTCCTCCAAGCGACGGGTTAGAGGACAAAATAGGGGAGCTGTTTGAGGAATGCGATGCTATAACAGATGAAATCCTCGAAGCCTCCATGATCAGGGACATCAAACCTGGCAAAAAGTTGCAAAACTGGGCCGCAACTCCCCTCATGACTCCTCACTCGGCTGGGTAGACAAAGGCTCTATTTTATGAAAAATCAGTGATGGTCCGGATGAGGCTCCGCAACCCACCCTTTATGTTTTAATGTTCCTCATAATATTTTACTGCTTTCCAAAAAGGCATGAACCTACACTCATGTGGGTTGTAGCCATAAGTTTGTAAATATTTCCGAGTTTCAATGAAAGCCTCCTTATTTTGAAAAAACATTTACCGTTTAAAATTGTTTATGTTTACTCATTATTATCTAACCCATTTTTGGTTTTAGTAATAATAAGTTAAAACCTTCCATGGTCATGTCATGTCAAGAGCTTAAGGAACAAACCAAGCTAGACGACGATGATTTCGAAGGGTATGTTGAAGAAATCATGGTCCTAGAATGAATAACCGAGAAGTCTAAGAACTTTGAAAACCAGGAAAGGCACCACCTAAAAGAGTGTGAGGTGGTCAATCTGAGAGGCAGCGGTTAAGTTGAAGAAATCAACGTCGGTGTTCATTTATCAAAAGCACAAGAGAAAGAACTTATTAGTCTGCTCACGCCATACATCGATATTTTTGACTGGTCCTACAATAATAGGATGAGAATGAGCACAAACATCATCCCCAAAATTTATTGGTCAATCCAAAATTCAATCCGAGGAATGGACAGTTAATCCTTCCCTCCCATGAGACAAAGAAAAGTTTGCACCAAATTGGCAAGGACTGTACATCGTCCAAAAGGTGCTATCTGGAGGAGCTTTGATTTTGTTCGAGATGAATGATCAAAGTATGGCCCAAGCCTATAGAAACTCCGATGCTACGAAGGGATAATACGCCTAAAGACGATTCCTTTCCCTTCTATCTCTTTCCATGTAATCGCATTTCCTGATTGTAGTCGCTTTTATGCTTTGTAATAGCTCAAAAATCCCTATCCTCTTTGTACGAACTATGTTTGACTTGAATTCTCAAGAATGAGATACGTAGGCGGCCTGTGTCGGCTTCGATTAACCCCTTAGAAAAATATATCTTTCCCCTTCCTATTTTAAACTACGTTCGACCTGAATTCTCAAGAATGAGATACGTAGGTGGCCTTTGTCGGCTTCGGTCACCCTTTTGTTTATTTCCAACATTCCCCTACGTCGAGTATGGGAACTATATTTGACATGATTCCTGCCTCAACGGGATACGTAGGCGCCACAACGGCTCGGTCATATCACCCCAGGAAATGGAAACTAGGGCAAAATTTTTGAGAAAGGTATCTCAAAAATTCAGAAGACGAAGGACATTTCCAGCAAAACAAGAAAAGGCTTGTGGATACATAAATGCCACAATGGCTCGGTCATATCACCCCAGGAAATGGAAACTGTGGCAGAATTTTTGAGAAAGGTATCTCAAAAATTCAAAAGACGAAGGACATTTCCAGCAAAACAAGAAAAGTCTTGTGGATACGTAAATGCCACAACGGCTATGTCATATCACCCCAAGAAATGGAAACTGGGGCATAATTTTTTAGAAAGGTATCTCAAAAATTCAGAAGACGAAGGACATTTCTAGCAAAACAAGAAAAGGCTTGTGGATACGTAAATGCGACAACGACTCGGTCATATCACCCCAGGAAATGAAAACTGCGCAGAATTTTCGAGAAAGGTATCTCAAAAATTCAGAAGACGAAGGAAATTTCAAGCAAAATAAGAAAATCCTTGTGGATACGTAAATGCCACAATGGCTCGGTCATATTACCCAAGAAAGGGAAACTAGGGAAGAATTTTCGAGAAAGAAATCTCAAAAATTCAGAAGGCAAAAATTATCCTCCAAAACAAATTGGAATATAGAATGTGCCGAAGAGCAACCAAAATGAATATTGAGAAAGAATCTCATGATCCCCACAGAGTCTCAAGTCCCTTGCCAATGGAATGATATTCATCACAAAACCCTTAACTGGGGAAGAAATTTTGAGGAGGACCTCAAAATTTCCACCAAGCTGCATTCGGGAGTTCAGAATTAAACTTCGAAAAGCTCCCCAGCACTGAGAGATCAGAGTCTGCTTCAAGAAATTGCCAGTTGTAGCAAGTCCGAGGTGGATTAATCCCCAGCTATGACAGATTTCCTTAAAGATCATTTCCAAACTCCCAGCTAGGATGGCGAAGGATCTCCAGAGTCCGCCAGCAGTATGTTGGAAAATGTCAAAGCCTCGAGTAAAGGACTTTTCGTTGAGCTAGTACATGACATGACAGGCAGAGACCTTTACAAACTATCCTTTTTCAAAATCTTTGTTTTTCAAAGAGCCGGTTTGAAAATCATTATAAAAAATAGTTTTACTCCTTATAATATGTTTTGTATTATGTCTCCTGTGGCCCAGAGAGAGTCGAGGGCGACGAGTACTCGAGATTGGAAAAGCATCCGGAGAAGACAAAATGAGGAGCAGAGGATCGAAGGAGGTCAACACAGACCAGTTTCTGTAAAAACTAATAATATTTCTGTGGATGTAGGTTATCCCTAAAAGTATGTTAGAAAGCAGCTCCTCGTTATCCAACACGTTCAAAGAAACGCATCGAGACTAGATACCCCAAAATTTAGCGGGAAAAGCCAAAGCAGCGGGAAGAAGCCAAAGAGGAAAAAGTCCCTAGAACGAGGGAATCTTCTTGTAGTTCACAGAAACTACCAGATAAAGAGAGACTGACAACGTCATCAAGTCTCCAAATGAATCAGGACATTTTGGTCAGCTTTGAATTGGGACACCAAATAAGAGATCGATGGCATTCTCCGCCAATCCCCAGCAAGTCAGAAATTACCGCGAACAGACGATGTTCTAAAATGATATTTATGGCTGTGGACATGACCATTTCATTCACATTTGAAATGAAAGTTGTTTTGATTAGCTTCTCGAATGTTGTCTTCAAAAATTTTCAAACTTTGGCTGTGGTCGCTAGTAAAAGCGATGCTGTGTCTACTAACTGTTTTCCTTGAGCGCAGGTACACACAAAGGAGTCAACAGGAAAACATAAAAAGGTGATGTTTTCTGCCACTGCTACGCATGCCATTACATGATCACCTACATCATTATCGTATTTGCATGTCAAGAGGACCATGCCAAGAGGGCCATGTCATATTTGCATGTCAAGAGGACCATGCCAAAAGGTCCATGTCATATTTTTCATGTCAAGAGGACCATGCCAAGAGGTCTATGTTATATTTGCATGTCAAGAGGACCATGTCAAGAGGAACATATCATATTTGCATGTCGAGAGGACCATGTCAAGAGGACCATTATCATCATTAAAACTGCAGATACATTTGCTGCGGATATTATGTCCCTCTACTGGCCGGTTTCAAAGAGGATGACATTTAGAGGTGTCCTTAAGTTGCACTGGCTGCGCAGGATCGACTCAAGAGCATATTTGTATCCAAAATCGCGTAAGACGGAGGAGTCTAACGTTGAGGATATTTTCATTTGCATATTTATGCCACATATATTTATGCATCCTTTATTATGTCAAATCTAGCATATTTATATCTGATATTATGTGAGACGGAGGAGTCTGACGTTGAGGGTATATTTGCTTCATTATCATTATTATGCAAAGTTTGGCATCTAGCATATTTATATCCTCTATTGCGTGATATGGAGGAGTCTGACTTTGAGGATGTATTTGCTTCCTTATTATTATGCCACGTCTGACATCCAACATATTCATGTCCGATATCGCATAAGACGATGAAGTCTGACGTTGAGGATATTTATGCACTCTTATTCGGAAGAGCCAATCGCCAGAAGATACAGCTATATTTGATCGTGTGGCAAAGGCCTTGTCACCTCCGATGATCAAATAATGTTTGCCATCGAGGCTGAAAGCATATAGTCTGAGGGATGTCTATGAGACACTATCCAAATCAGACAATGAGTCAGATTTCCCAAAGTTGGAAGGCTGAAGGTCGTCTGTAAGTCACATCGATATTTGAAACTGGATAGTGTGCAAGATTGCCCAGAATTTGACACACTAAGGGTTATCTATAAGACGCAATGATATCTGAAATCGGATAGTGTGCAAGATCACATGAAGATTAAAAGTTCAAGGGTAATGCATAAGTCGCAATAATATCTGAAAATTGGATAAAGTGCAAGACTACCAAAAATTGATAGTCCAAGGGTTATCTATAAGCCACGACATATCCACGTTGATATTATGCAGGAATACCCAAAGGCTGGCAATCCAAGAGAAATCTGTAAGTCGCGTTACATCCAAGATCGGATAAAAGGGCAGGATTACTTAAAAAACCTAGCAATTCGAAGGATATTTGTAAGCCGCCTCTGTCCAAAGTCAGGTGATGTGCAAGATTACTCAAAGTTGACAAATTAAAGGGATCTGTAAGCTGCCTCTATCCAAAGTCGGATGGTGTGTTAGATTACCCAAAGCCTGACAATTCAGGGAATATTTGTTAGTCGCGTCGATACGGATGATGTGCAAGATTTACCCCAAAGGCATATGCAAAGACTACTAGCAATAGCCACAAAGGCTATCACGTTCAAAAGAACACCACAAATGGTTGCAAGGACCATCACGTCAAACGGCCACAAAGGTCGTCATATTCAAAGATCACCACATTCAACCGCCATAGAGTTAGATTATCTAACACTTCTAAGTTGCAACAATGGGAATATGCAAAGTGTTCAAGTCGCAGCAATGGGAATGTGCAAATCTAACACTTCTAAGCCGCAACAACAGGAATGCACAAAGTGTTCAAGTTGCAGCAACGGGAATGCGCAAATCTAACACTTTTAAGCCAAAACAATGGGAATACGCAAAGTGTTCAAGTTGCAGCAACGGGAATGCACAAATCTAAGTCACAACAATGGGAATGTGCACCAGGCAATCCTATCCAATAGCCAAGAAGGTTATCATGTTTAATTGTCATGGAAATTGCTATTTCCTGAGGCAAAGACAGGGAAGAGCGGTATCTTCTTCAAGAAATAACATACGCGAAAAAATGAGGTACAAAGCTATCCCTCCTTGTTGAGATACTTTACTACTAACAATTTTGTGTCAAAATATTGTCGAGAACATCCGAGAGGATGAAAATCTCGAACCATAACAACATGTACAAAATATATCAAAAAGACGTTACCACACGGGATTCGAACGTAATTCAAGGATGAGGTATGGCAAAGAAACCATCTCTCCAAATGGAATTACTTTACCACTAACCATTTTGTTTTGAGATATTGTCGAGAGCATCCGAGAAGGATGAAATTCTCAAAACAAAACCATAGGTGCGGACTACACCAAAAAGGACGCATCACAACGTGGAACTTTTTCTTAGCAGCAAACTGGGACATAGTCTAGAAAGGAATGTCAAACTTTCTGGATGCAATTTGAGAATTGACTTCCGCTTTAATCAAACCACACCCATATCAGAAGGCATGTGGGGATTTCCTATCGTTGGAGTCTTAGTTTCGCATCCAGGGTATTTTTCTGAGTTCACGTTGGAAGCAATACTCCCTCTTTCAAATCCGAGTGATAATACACCTCGAGCTTTGGGAATTATGTCCATGTAGCTTTTATATATGGATGTGAGGGCCCCACATATGTAATTGAGATGATTACAAGCCTCTTTTCCATAACTCAATTACTTGTCACTCATCTCGAGCCAAAGGTTGTCTTAACATAAAGATTACCTTTTCCACCGATTGAGTCAAACTACAAGCAGCCTGATTCCTAAGTCCTGGGATATGTAGGCGGGTTCTATGTTGAAAACTCGGCTACATTCCAAACCCCCCCAATCTCCTTACTCACCAGCTTTCCGGTCTCTCCGTACTCTGAAACGACGACCACAACTCCTAAATTTCCAGAAAATTGTTACCCCTCCGTCCATTCCCCCTCTCCTTCATTTGTTTGTACAAATTATTGAGCTGTCTACCTTCTAGAATAACCCAGAAGAGGACAGGTGGCCTCTCAAGTGCCTCCACCCCTGGAAACACGGCGGATAATCCTCAAGATCATTGGTATATGATCGATTTCGTACTACGAAGGTACATACGTGCCCTCATCAGGTGATTTTGGGTTTTTGAATTCCAAAATCCCTCAAGTTTTATTCGAAATTCCTCAAAATTTCCCCCTATTCTTCCACCCATTTGATACCCAGAAATTCCCCTATATAAACCCTCCTTCCTCATCGATTAGGGGTGAGTTTTCAGATAACAAAAATCCTGGAGAGTCTTTTTCTCTGATTTTTGGGGAAATCTGGGAATTCAAGGTGAAAGAAAGTTAGAAAAGTAATGCTTCCTTGGAAAATATTCTGGGTCTGTTATATTTCGACAAAGGAAACTCAAATTTGTCGGAAAGTCGTCGGAAAAACCCAACTCGTCTCGTCTCTGTTTTGCCGCTCTGAGAAAGGTAAATGTCTCATTCTTTTGTTTTATTTTTCCGTCCTCATTATGCTTGGCTGACTGTAAGAGATTTGAGTATGTTAGGTATTGTTTTTGAGCCAATAATCAAACCTTGTTATCAGAAATTAGCTGTTGTCATTCAGTGATATTAAAAGAAGTTGTTTTGCTGGTTGAGCATTGTTTCTGGATTATCTGATTAAAAGGAAAATGGGTTGACCTTTTGGGAAAGGCTTTGAACTTACAAGTTTGGCTTTTTCCCAATAGCTCCCAAAGACCTGCGGCTCCTCTATTTCCTCACTGTTTGCTTGATTAAGCTGATGCGTAATAGAATTTTTAATCCGTTGAGTATGTTTCTGGTAGTTCTATGGTTAATTCTTAATCCCTGAAGCTTTTCTTGTTATCTCGTTGCTGTGTTTTTGTTTTCTTAATGTGTTTTCTCCCTCCTATGATTTGTTTAACATCTAGATAACCTAAAAAATTACTTGGTTTCTTCATGTCATTTAGTAGTTTAAAATAGGATATTAAGATTTCCCAAGAAATTAGGTAATCATGTGTAAGTAAGCACCCATCATTGCTCTATTAGACATTGTGGTTGTGACATGCTAGTATATCCCTTTCTCTCATCTTATTTCGTTTATGCTTTTGATTATTCTCCTGTACCTGGGATTTTATACAAATATACAACTTATATGTGTGTGTTTATACCTACATTAGAGTGTGGCAGCCCTTCCTTTTTTTTGTTTGTCTGAGTAGAAGAGTAAAAACATGGTAAGTTACAGAACATAGAGGTGTGCTCTTCCTTTAAAAAGGTGTCTGATTAGCAATTGTGTTTTGCCTGTTGAGGTGTGTTCTTTTCCACCTCTACTAAATGATGGTCTAAATGTGACTAGAGAATTGCAAATGCTGGATACCCCCCCGCTAAGACTCTTTGAATCTACAAGTGTGTTTTGTTTGTCCTCTAAATCCAATGTGTAAGTTTTGAGGGGATGACCATTATATGAGCCAACATAGTATCCTGTAACTTAGAATTCATATGAGCATATTGTAGGAGAATTTTTAGTTTCTGTTCTTCATAAGATATGAATCCTTGTAGGCTAGCATGAACAAATTCATCACTTTGTCTATTTTTAACATAATTTTTCTTTAAAAAATATTTTTTCCCAGTAAATCCATGAAAGAATGTGCTTTACACTTGGAATGTTTGTTTGTTTGAGTGACTAGTTTTTTATTTTATCGTATGAAATACTTTTTGTCCTGCTAAGGACATAAAGTCATTTGTTTTCTTTTTCATTGTCTTTCCCTCTTTATGTTGTGCCAAAATATATCTTGATACTAATCCTTTATTCTCTTTTCATCGCATGAAGCCCCTTTTCATCTAGTCCAATGGAATCCCACCTGCATTTCTGATGGGCAAAGCCCAATCTCGAGTCAGCCTCATGTTAAGTCCAAACAAATGGACTAGACACACAAAAATACAAATTGGTATACACCGGTATACCAGAGATATACAAAAGCATATGAGCCTTGGGAGCTAATATACAGATTCAAGAAAGGAAGAAGTCGAAATGGAAGTTGATATACAGGTTTTGGGAGCAAAAAATGTGAAGTATACAACTGATATATAAGTTGAAAATGGACTAAGTCCATTAAATATTAAGTCCAAAACATGGACAGATTTGACAACGGGCCTGAAAGCCCAACTCCTCTACCCTCTCTTTTATTTTATTTTGTATTTAATTTAGTTTGAATTTTTTTGTGTTAATTGGAACTAACTTAATTTAACTAATCTAAATAAATTCTCTAGAGTTGCTATTTCATATTTTATCTTTTGTCTTTTACGTAATTCATTTACTTAGACTTTTTACCAAATTACTTTGTTAAAATACGAACCCTTTGTCAATTGTCTTCAATATTTTTTGTAGAATAAATCACCCTCTTTTCCTCAATTACTTGTTCTTTTACAACTTTAATTATTTTGGGACTTGTTCAAATCTCTAAAAATTATCTTTAAACAAAGCTTCTTTATTTGGTTGAAATAACATTTTGACCTTTCAAAGCTAAAGTTTGCAATTCTCATTTTTCTTGAATTAGTTTTACTTCACATCTTTTCTTAAAAAATAGGAGTTTCATTTTCTTCAATACTTGCTAATAAAGTAAGTCTTTTAAAATCCTTGGCTCAATAGAGACTTTTCTTTTAATTTGAATAATTTTTGCTTGAAACCATAGTTGCTTTTAAATAAAATTTCCTTGAATTTGAATATTTTCATAAAGAATAATTTTTTTTTGCCTTGGATGGATTAATAGCATTTTATTTAAACCATTATTTTCATTATCTCAAGCTCTTTCAAAATTGTTTCATTTTAAGTTAGTCAAAAATCACACTTTGGTTAACCATTTTTTAAACGACCGTTCTTAAGTTCCTTAAAACCCTTATTAAGACATTACTTGAACCCTTACCCATTTTCTCTAGATTTTAAAGATTTGTTTCTGTTTTTAAGTCTTTAAAATTGTTTTAACATTTTCTTAATTTCTTAATAAAAATTAAGTGGCGACTCTGTTTTGTTTAGAATTGTTTTAAAACTTTCTCTTAAGTTTGAAATGATTTTAATAGTCAAAACCATTTTTTTCAATTTCTTAAATAAAAAATACGAAAAAGGGATAAAACAGACATAATTGCGAGTTTTATTTTTTGATTTTGAACGCGAGCCCATGGGCATTTTGGACCCAAATTCCAAAGTTGTAATATGGGAAGAGTTATTCATATTTTAACGCATAAATTATTATTTCGATAGCGTGACAATGGTCGAAAGCTTTCCAAAAAGGAAAAGCTCAGGTGTAGTAGGTTCATGAGCGCGTGATCAGCCTCCAGGTACGTTTCGACTTACGTTATTCTAGTCTTTGCTCGATTAAGGTGTTATTATGGTATTTTGCTAATTGTTTGTGGGTATTGTGGTTTGGATAATTGGACTTAGGTGTTTATGATCCTTGTAGCTCGATTTGTAGCTTTATCTTAGAATTACGGTTGAGATCCTTAGTCTAGGTGGTAGTATATTTTTTAGGGCTTGGCTTCAGTTTTGTAGCACCTCCTTACGATTAGAGTTAGTTGCCTTAGCCTAGCTTCATGTAGTTGTGTCATTCTCCGAGTCTAAACCCTGGACGCGACACGGTGCTTCAAGCCACAAGTGACCCCAAGCTAACCCATAGTATGGCATATACTAAGCATTCTGAATAAAAATGGCTAAGCGAAAGCTAAATTGAATAAGATATATGTTTTTATAACTTAAACTGAAACCCTCAAAATAGGATATAAATCTGAAAAGTAAATCTAACTGAACAAGCCGAAGTCTGACTCTATGTCTGAAAGCATCTACTACTGATGAGTTGCTGGGACAAGCCCCCAGCTAACTCCAAAACACTTAAATAAGGTGTCAAAACTAAACAATATTCATGACTAGTCCTCGAAGAATGAGGACTGACAACTGGCTGTCGCTGATATGGCACTAAAATGAGCTAATTGCGAAGCTGAGTCTTAGAACCTGAACCTGCACCATGACACAATGCAACACATAGAGTATGCAGTCAGTACTTTAAATGTACTAAGTATGCGAGATATGCAATGTAACTGAACATGCTAAAATATTTATATGTTATTTAAAAACTATAAACTGAATTGTAGTACATAGGACCAAATATAATCATGCATAAAATATTAAATGCAAGGATACGTTGAAAAGTATAATGAAAACCTATAAAACTGAACTGAGGGACTAGTTCACAACTACTGAGTCTAATTTTGTGGGAGAGTCTATTAACCGACATAAACCATGTGAGCTAAACATGGAGTCTGATGTATACGATTCATTGAGAGGACCATATATACTTTGCTAGGGTATAGAGGCATGGCTAGCATGATCACTAGTTCTGAGTCCTAACTAAGGGTCTAAATAAACCTACAGTGGAACCTAGCTCTGTGACTTTTAGGTAAGCTTAACCCTACTCTAATTCGGTGCTAAGTACTACTCCCAAAACGGATTTCTATTTGCTCTTTTGAAATTGGAGTTTTGAAATGCCATGTGAGAACTTAACTAGTCTGAAAACCTTTATTATCTGAAAAACTGTAGGCTGAAAGCTGACTAATTTCATGCTTTAAAACTGAGTGCTAGTAGACTACACTAAATTATGAGGAAAATAGTTCATATCAAAATACTATATTTTCAAGCTAAATTCTTGACCTCTCAAATCATGGTGAAAGTCTATGCAAGTTATTGAAATTCCAGTATAAGACATTAAAACATGATATAAATCACATACTAAGCATAGGAATTGAATTTGATAGAATTCTGCACAATAAGGTAGGAACCCTAGTTTCTAAAATCATGAAACTCAATGTAAAAGCCCGAGGTTTTACACATAAAGGCAAACAATACCCTTACTAAATTTCCATATACCTGGTGGAAGAAGATTCTTAAATTAGGGACGGAGTGTTGAAGCCTTGGAGAAAAGCCCTAGGTCTGTAGCTTGAAAAATGTGCATTTTTTTCTTTCTCTTAAATTGAACCAATGGGAATGAGGGGAAAATTCCTTAAGTCTGACTAATACACCTCCAAAGTAAGCCAAATGACTGGGTATTGGGTTAAAAGAGGTGGAAAAAGTCTAAAATACCCCACGAATTAAATCTGGAAAACTGGTAAAAATTCTCAAAACATGTTCCACGGCTGAAAACAACAATCCATGGATGGTTCCATGAGTCATAGAACCCTCTCGTGGTTTCCTAGATTTTTGCTAGGCTGCAGTCCTGATTTCTATGTCCACCAACCATGGCCCGTGGACTTTTCCACAGTCTGTGGAACCTGGTCATGGTTCATAGGCCAATTATCTAGCTTCTGACTGGTTTCACTAAAGGAGTCCATGGCTTGTGGACTCTTCCACGGTCCATGGATCCATCTTGTGGATCTGACCCACTTTGGTGGGTCTCAATCTTATTTCCACGTGCCCTGTCCATGGCTCGTTGATCTAGCTCATGGAACCTGCTGTATTTTTGACTACTTAATGGATCAATGAAATAGTGTTAGACGGTGTATATTGAGTGCAGACTATCTAGGTCCCCTTTTATGACTTGGGAACAGTTCCCCGAGACTTTCTTGTGGAAGCACATGCCCCATAGTGAGCATAGAAGGCTGAGGGATGAGTTCTTGAGGTTAGATCAAGGCTATATGTAAGTAGCCAAGTATGAGTCAAGGTACCATGAGTTATCTAGACATGCTATTATGATTCTACCTACCAAGCACGAGAGAGTTTGCTGTTTTATTAGAGGATTGAGATTTATGCTTTGCCTTGCTACTAAGAGTAAGGTTTCTTTAGTACAGTCCTTCTTGGATGTTGTTGGTCATGGCCGCACCATTGAGGGCATTGATCACGAGGCCCACGAGGCAGCGATAAGAGGCCATGCCATCAGGGCAACTACAATGGTTCCCAATTCTTATGTAGAGGTTTCTATGGTAGGGGTCACTTGCAGTCTATCAGTTAATAAATACTTGTATTGTTCTCCTAAGTCACTCTTATACGAATGAGACCTAGTCTTAAATAGTATTTTTTTTTAAATCTTTTCGTAGTTATTTTCTATTAAAATTATAGTTTTAAACTTGTCAATGTACTACTCCATTTTATATCATTACATTCAAATCAATTGGGTGGTGGTTAGGATTATCTATCAGGAAAAATGTGTAGGTGTCATCACGAATCTTGTGAATTTTGTGTTACGTCAACCATCATATTTGAAATTGAGATAATTTAGAATATCCAAACACTATAGATAAAATATTTATTTCTTAATTTACCATAATTTTACGTATGAACTTACTAAAGTATATGCCATACAAGAATCATACAATAAAAAAATTTAAATTTTAATTAAGAAAACTATGCAATGTCTAATTATGATATTTACAAATTGGTGTCGATGATACAAATATACAAATAAAGAAATTTAATTAATATTATGAATTTAATTCAAATTCTTCTAGAAAAGGAATTAAAATAAAAAGATTATCTCCCTTGTTAATTGAGTTCATTTTCATAAATAATGTGATGATTTGACCACTATAAATAAAGAATTGTTGTTGGTATCAATATCATATTTTTTTATTTTCTCAAATCATTGGCTTAGCTGGTGCAAAAAAGCCTAATGGTCACAAAATATTGACATGGTGAAGATATAAAATAAGAGCAACTTAAAAGTTTCTTTTTCTGAGCGTCGCACTGGACTATTTAAGAAGGTTAGTGAACTCTCTATTCTATGTAGTGCATTTGGTGCAATTGTTTTTTCCCTTGCAATACAATTTACTCATTTGGGCACTCTTTTGTGGATTAAGTCGTGGATAGGTTCCTCAAAGGGAATCTTCTAACCAATACTAATCTTTTTAACCACCTTATTGAGGCTCAATGAAATGCTAGTGTTGGTGATCTCCATATGGACCTACCAACATAGAGGGGATACTTGCTTTGGAAATATATTTGTGGAGACACGCCTCAAAGAATGAGGATAGAGGCTCCATGATTTTTTTGTGTTGCAAGTGTCTCCTCAATGCGTGTTAGCTTCATATTGAACAAACCAACACTAGCATATTGATGTGCTTTAATGAGTAGATTAGGAATATGAATTTTCCATAGAGGATTCACTCTCAGGAACTATACATGACTGAATCCACAAAAGGCTTCTCAAATGAATAAACTTTGTTACAAGAAAAACAATTACAATGGTAACAACAACACTACATAGGGTAGAGAGTTCACTATTTTCCTAAAAGAGCCAGTGTATCGTTTTGAGAAAGTCAGTTGTAAGTTGATCTCATTTTGCGTCTATAGCGTGTCAATTTTTTTTTTGTTGCAACAATTAGGTTTTCTTACTTATCATGGATGGATGATGAAGAGAATAAAACACAATAGATAAAGAGTGAAAAGCCAAAGAGCTAATCTTATTATTCTTACTTAATTTGTTGTTAGGAGTATTTTAGAAAATCAAAGATGGATTTTGAATTATAGAGGAAAATTTATAATTTCAAGTAAAAGACTATATGTTCCTATTTTTATGAACTTTTAATTAGCCGGTAGGAATATTTTACAGAAAAATAAATACAATGTAAATCGATACTATTGTCACAACCCCAAAGTCACAAAAGGTGTGATGGAACCTACCCTGGCCCATCCATGGTATAGGTAAGCTAAGCTCAACTAATACAAACAACTCATAGTAAAGGCAAACTAGCAAAACACTCATACAATTTACTAAAACAACTACAATATACTAAGAATGAAGAGAAAACTGTATGTTAGGAATTCGAAGACTCAGGTGTCACAAATAGAAGAGTGACCTCTAGAAGTAAGATTCAAAACTAAAATACAAAATTGTCTATGAAGTAGATAAAACAAAAATGAAAGACAAATAAAGTTGGGTCAGTCCCCAAAGACAAGTGCTCACCACTGCTTCGAAGGTCAATTGCAAGCATGATCTCTAACCGTGGGTGCCACTCGAACTAGGATCAGCATTAAAGGATGCCTAAAGTAGGAGTGAGTATAGTCTACTTTTACTCAGTAGGCATCATAGGTTGACTGAGCTTAAGCAAATACTACACCGAATAAAGAATACTAAAATAATCTTGCATGTATAAAAAGTTCTGAAGTTCATTATCAACACTATCACGATATATCTCAATCACAAAATAATTTAAATGCTAATGCAATGAAATGATATGGATGAAATGCAATGGCCAAGGCCTACTATATCGTAATACCCACCGGTTCAAATGCTTGAATTAACCCATGCTTTTAGGAATAGACTAAGAGCTTAATATGTTAAGAAGGAGATTTCATGAGGTATTTTAATTGCACAATTGTCATATGTTAAATTTTAAAGTCAGCAAGCTGTAAAAGAAAAGTTGGCAAAAGTTATTGCAAATTCTGTTAAGAAATTCTCTGAAAATTTGGGTCAAAAGTCTCGGAGGTCTACAAGTTTAGTTTTCAACGCAATAAACTATTTTTCCATTGTCAAAACCCAACCTACCGGGTCGTGCGGGCACCTACTCTAATCACCTAGATAGACGAACCCTCACCACCCGTCCAACAGGTAACTTGCGGAAATTAAAAATAAACCATTATCTCAGTCCATTTTTATACATGGGAAATCCTTTTACAAAAATGTTTAGAAAATAGACGACTTAAAGAATTTGCGAAAAACCTTTACAATCCTTATCCAGGAAAACTCCTTTATGAAGAAAACAATAAATCCATTTTTTTACAACTTAAAAATACCCTCCCTAGGACCTAGCCTAAGCCGGTACAAGAGCTACAACAAGATGATACAAAAGTGAAGAAGACACAACTCCCACCATAGAAGCAAGAAGTAGGAGTTGCTGGAGAATCGTCGTCATCCTGAACCTGTGAAACATCACCAACCCTGCAACCAGACTATACCAAAAGTTATAGCAAGAGTAGAATCAGTACAAACACACATACTGCTAGGCATCATCGGTCGACCCGAATCAAATCCTACCATCATATAAGAACAGGGAAAAGCATGAATTTAACAATATAGTCCCATCCTCCAACAATCTCCATTCTAACTTCCCAAGTCATACTAACCTTAGACTCCTCAAGTCACACAACCATGGACTTCCCAAGTCATACTAACCTTAGACTTCCCAAGTCGTACTAACCTTAGACTTCCCAAGTCACACAACCATAGACTTGCCAAGTCGTACTAACATTAGACTTCCCAAGTCTCACCACTAGCTCAACTACTAAGTACTGACCCGAACTACCACTCAGGTTACTCTGCCAATCCCTATGACCAAACATTTTGGAACAATCCAACAACTGTCAATCTAGGCCCACTACCCTTATGGCACTACTCACAATTATCCAGACCTCTCAAGGATCCCTAAAAAATCTCCGCTACAGTAATACCCACTAGCAATACAACGCCAGTCTCTCAGTCATTCCCCTAGCTTAACAACCACATGTAACCCACCTTTTTATAACTAGGATCAACAAATACAGTATAACCAACAACCATCCCATATATATATATATACAACTTGGACCCACTCTGGGATCCCCTCTAAAAGACACCTAAGTGTTAAACATGCGTCCCGGTCTACACCAAGACCAGATTAGCCAATTAAATAGGATTCTCGACCCTTCAAGAACCATAAGCAGATATCAACACTCAAAAACACAATCCGGTACACTCAAGGAAGCAATACCAAACAACACAATGCAATAATACCAATGCAATAATGCAGTAAAGTAAACCCGTATCAGATGTGGTACTCGAGCCAACCGTTAGTATTTTCCCATACCAGGCGTGGTACTCGAGCCAACCATTAGTATTCCCGTACCAGGCGTGGTACTCGAGCTAACCGTTAGTATATTCATACCAGGCATGGTACCTGAGCCAACCAAATGTCAACAATCCATAGTCACAACAATGAACAATCAACTTGTAAAACAAACAAGCAAAATACACAGTTCAATTTACCAGACTGATAACAGGACTATTAGACATTCCTAATCATCCCCTAAGAAATGTATCTCATACAGTTACTTATATAAGAGTCCACAAAATACACAAAGCATACATGAATCAAACCATCACCTACTCCTTCCCCGGGTAGATGACTCAGCCCAACCTTCACCCGAAGATCAACTCATTCACCCTTTACCAACATATAATGAGTGATTTCCCTTTTTAGTATAAACTAGCAACTACATGAATTCCGAAACTTTACCTAGGCCAAAATAGAATGTGAATACCTCCCCTTAGCCCTTAGTACAACCAACAACTACATATCATGCCATTTACATTCCCAAAACCTTATCTAGGAGTTTCCCATTTCTATTACCCGTAGTTCCCAAGCACTTCCCGGTTGCCCAAACCTTCCCGACATTCCAGTCTCCAAGCCTATCATTTTATTCTACCAAGAAAATTAAAATAGCCACATTATACGTACCATAAAACCAGTCATTAATCCATACAATTCCTAACTCACCCATAACCAGTACCGAATCTGCCAGACTCCGTGCCTGGAGGCCTAAACATGGATTCTCTATTCCACTATATGATAAGGACAGAATGTAAATAGGTCTGTCTAATCAAATGAAAACCTTGCCTACCTGGATGCCAAGTAGCTACAACGGTGCATTTCTGGCTCCATGAAGGCACTCCCGGCTGGATAATGATCCTAGAATCTGTTATTCCGCATCCCTCTAGCCATAACCCCTCCTCCTCATGGTTCCGTAGCCTTGGAGCAGCATGGGAGGGTATTTGGACAAACCCTCGTGTGTTTTCTAACTGAGGAGGAAAAGCTTTTTAATAAAATCCTATTCTGAGGCTACTACCTCCCGTCGTTCCTCTATAGCGGATGGTCTTCCGCCATAGTAGTAGCTCTATGGCCGAATAAATACCACTATAGCGAAGTGATGTCAGCCCGGATGAATTCAGATATCCAAAAATTTCTAGCCACGTCAACCCCACTTACTTCAAACATATTTTTAATCGTTTCCCCAATTTTATGAAACCAAAATATTTATATAACGACGGACCGGATTGTTACAACATCTACCAATTTACCCATCGTTCATCCCCGAACGATCTTGAAATAATAGCAAGACGAGGGGGACTAGCCCGGAACTTCCACCGCCCAAGTGACCGCGTAATTAATGAACCTACGCAAGTTGCCAAACCTTCCCTTAATTAGTATGAACGACAAGAGGGAAAAATTTAATATTATCCCATCCTGACAAGGAATTTACGAGCCTCTCAAGGAAAATTACATGTGTCCCCATTCCGAGCACCCAAGAAATCTGGGGCCTCGTGTCATGTCGGGACGAGCAAATTTGGAAAGACCTGGGAGAACCTTTCCTTACCAAAAACTAATTTTTCATCTGTTATAGAGGACAATATATCACTACACTGGTCTCGCTATAACGGACTGCTGACCACTATAGCGGTTGAAAGCAGAATGAAATAGGAGAGAAATGGATTTCACCCCTATTCTCTCGGCAGTCCTTTCAAAAAATACTTTGCTCTCTCCCGATCACTCCACTCCCGACATCGAAAATCTCAGGTAAAAATCAAATTTTCTTACTCACTTACTCTTTTGCATGATTTGTACATGTTTATGGTAGAAAACTAGGAACTTTGGCGTATATTGAAGTGGGTTTTGAACTTGAACCTCGGTTGGATTTTTGTTGAATTCTCGAAGCATGGATGCTTCCCTTATATTTACAATGCCTCCAATGAATTCTGGGCGTAAGGACTACACTATCATTGGCCATAAATGGGACAGAAATGGGGTGGAATGTAAAGGTTTGTTCTTAAACAAAAGTGGTGATTTGGATGATTTATAGGAGTTATAATGCCTAAATTTTGGTAGAAAACAGTAATGGGGGACTTTGGGTAGGTAGATCTGAATTTGGGATGTCAAAAAACAGAATTTTGGACCAAGGGGCGCCATTATTGCACCCCTTGAAGGTCTGGGATGATGAATACCGCTATAGCAGTTGGGCTCCGGTATGGCGGTCCCACTACAGTAGACATCTCCTACTATAGCGGTCTCCGCTATGGAGGGCGTCATCTGCTATAGCGGAAAGCCGCAGAACAGTAGCCTCCCAGGCTATACTTAGGAAAATTTTCCTCCCCCCCTTTTGCTCTATTGCTCTTCTAATCTCGCTCCCTCATTACCTTGCAGGATAACACAACCAAATGGCTGAAGGATAATGGTCCGAGTATGATTATGATCATTTTCCCGATGAAGCTAGTCAGGAGAGGTTCATGGACTATCGAAAGTTTGGCTTCTGCTATGAGAGGGGTTGCAAAATGACTGGGGTGGACAGAAAAGCAGCTGCCTTCCATCGTGGGATTCAAGAGTTTAGCTGGGGTCCTTTGCTAGTGGCTTCCCCTCCCGTACTAACAGGCTGGGTGCGGGAGTTCTATGCTATCCTCCACACCATCCATTGGGATGAACCCAACCCTACTATCAGAATCTGAGGGGTGGATGTTCCCGTGAACGCTCGAACCATAAACGAAGTGTTAGGGGTGCCCCACGTCTCCAATAAGGCATACGAGCCTAAGTCCCGACTGTGGGACATGACTTGGCTGAGAAATACTCTGGTGGAACTTGAGTTCATAGATAAGGTGTACTGGGTCAGTCTTGATGGCATCACTAGTGTCTACTTCTCCACCGATGCTAGGAGGTGGCTGAACGTGATGTTTAGAAGGATCCGTCCATCGAGAAATAAGACTGACGTGACTTTTGCTAGGGCTCTGGTGGTTACTTATACTATGCAGGGAATCATAATGAACATGGGGGAGCATATCATCTACGAGTGGAAGGACTTCTACGGAGGTCATAGGAAGGGCCCCTACCTTCCGGGCTTGGTGTCGGAGCTGTGCAGGCCCCTATCCGGGTGAAGGACATCTCCAAGAAGAAGAGGAAGATGAACGAGGCAGGAAACAGTCAGCTGGTTGAGGAGGCCGACGATGATAATGATGTTGAAACCCCTGCCCCTTCCCAGCCTCATTCCCCGATCACTCGTGCCCAGCTGGAGGAGAATCTGGAAGCTATCTGGAGATTTATGGAGGGTGCTAACGCTGGAGGTGTAGCCCCTCCCTCTTCTGCTCAGGACTTTGCAGCCCTCCACAGGGAGTTAGAGGAAGAGAAGAAGAAGAGACGCTCCCGAAATTGCATGTTTTCCCGAATGTGGAAGACCGTTAAGGTCATGTTCTCTTGTGTCGCCCCGGCCAAGCGCTCCCTGCCATTGAGCCCGAGGACATGCAAGATTTCCCCTTCCTGAGCGATGATGAGGCTTAGTAACTCCCCCCCTTTTTTTCTACTAGACACTTTTTACTGCTTTTGGGTTTCCCCCGTTTAGGGCTTGTTAAGAAAATATTACCCTTCCTCTCTTTCCTTTCGTTTTAGCACGTGGATGCTAGTTTTAGACACTATTTCCCTTTTTACGCATATTATATTAGTCATACATATGTTTTCCTTGATTTACACAGTGATTCATAACTTAATACATGCTTTCACATTGCCCCCGGGAAGGATTGAAAATAGAGCAGGCTTTCTGCCTCGTACTCTTCCTCTATAACGGTGGTCACTCTGCTATAGTAGTTCCGCTGTAGCGGTTGACTTCTGCTATAGTGGTCCCGATGGTAACAGTACAGGAAATCTGGAATTTCCCTGAAGTGTATCCCTCTCCCTTCCCGGTTACCATTTTGTAGTCCCGTGAATCCTGCCATGGTCTTAAACCACCCTTAAGACCATTCCTGGCATCAACGCATCACCATTTAGCATAAAATACAATCAATCACAAGGATTCACAACAAGCAGTTATTCCTGATAATATCTTCCTGCCATTATGCACTAATTACTCCCTTGTTCCCATGGTTCCCAACCAAGTCCCGACTGTCTTGAAACTGAAGCTTTCCTACAGTCACAGTCCCCAATCCCTTATCATCCTAACCAATGATAAGCCCTTTTTAACATGCAACACCACTCTTTAAATCAATACATTTAACCGTTTACCACAGCCTAAGGTACACAAAATTTCCCACTTAATGACCCTCTATAGACTCGACATGCACGACAAATAACAATTTACACATATTCCAAGTAAGTCACACCAGAATTGTACAACACCACATTCTGACTTCATGTCACAACCAAATCAAATCACAACCAAATCAAATCCCAACCAAATCAAGTCACATAGTTTCACCTTTTATTCGTACCATGGATGACCATTAGCCGGTTATGCATGCTTGCCACAACCTCTCAGGTAAGATACCAATTGGAACCTTCCCCGGTTCCAATTTCTCTTGATTGTTTGGTCATAACCGAAGTACAAAGACCTCCTTTACTTTGCTGAGATACCAATTGGAATCGAGAGATACCATTTGGACTCAACCCATACAAGCAAGTAAATGAACCACAGGAAAGAATGAAAGAAGAGAGATGTTTCCTAGATTGCCTTATAGCTTCCCAAAGATTAAATATGGACGTCAACACACCAATCCGTAGGACTCTATTAGACACCTTGCTCTTGTACTAGGAGACCGGTAACCTAGGCTCTGATACCATCTGTCACGACCCAACCTACTGGGCCGTACGGGCTCCTACTCTAACCACCTAGATAGATGAACCCTCACCACCCATCAAACAAGTAACTTGCGGAAATTAAAAATAAACCATTAACTCAGTCAATTTTTATACATGAGAAATCCTTTTACAAAAATGTTCAGAAATTAGTCGACTTAAAGAATTTGCGAAAAACCTTTACAATCCTTATCCAAGAAAACTCCTTTATGAAGAAAACAATAAATCCATTTTTTTACAACTTAAAAACACCCTCCCTAGGACCTAGCCTAAGCCGGTACAAGAGCTACTACAAGATGATACAAAAGTGAAGAAGACACAACTCCCACCATAGAAGCAAGAAGTAGGAGTTGTTGGAGAATTATCGTCATCCTAAACCTGTGAAACATCACCAACCCTGCAACCAGACTATACCAAAAGGTATAGCAAGAGTAGAATCAGTACAAATACATATACTGGTAGGCATCATCGATCGACCCGAATTCACTCCTACCATCATATAAGAAAAATAGGGAAAAGCATGAATTTAACAATATAGTTCCATCCTCCAACAATCTCCCTTCTAACTTCCCAAGTCATACTAACCTTAGACTCCCCAAGTCACACAACCATAGACTTTCCAAGTCGTAGTAACCTTAGACTTCCCAAGTCACACAATCATAGACTTTCCAAGTCGTACTAACCTTAGACTTCCCAAGTCACACAACCATAGACTTCCCAAGTCGTACTAACCTTAGACTTCCCAAGTCTCACCACTAGCTCAACTACTAAGTCCTGACCTGGACTACCACTTGGGTTACTCTACCAATCCCTATGACCAAACATTTTGGAACAATCCAGCAACTTTCAATCCAGGCCCGCTACCCTCATGGCACTACTCACAATTATCCAGACCTCTCAAGGATCCCTAAGAAATCTCCACTACAGTAATACCCACTAACAATACAACGCCATGCTCGCAGTCATTCCCCTAGCTTAACAACCACAGGTAACCCACCTTTATATGACTAGGATCAGCAAACACAACATAACCAACAACCATCCCATATATATATATATATATATGACCCAGACCCACCCTGGGATTCCCTCTAAATAATACCTAAGTGTTAAACATGCATCCCAGTCTACACCAAGACCAGATCAACAAATTAAATAGGATTCCCGACCCTCCAAGGACCATAAGCAGATATCACCACTCAATAACACAACCCGGTCCACTCAAGGAACCAATACCAAATAACACAATGCAATAATACCAATGGAATAATGCATTAAAGTAAACCCGTACCACGCGTGGTACCCGAGCCAACCGTTAGTATTTTCTAGTACCAGGCATGGTACCTGAGCCAACCGTTAGTATTCCTATACCAGGTGTGGTACTCGAGCCAACCGTTAGTATATTGGTACCAGGCATGGTACCCGAGCCAACCGAATGTCAACAATCCATAGTCACAACAATGAACAATCAACTTGTAAAACCAACAAGCAAAATACACAGTTCAATTTACCAGACTGATAACAGGACTATTAGACATTCCTAATCATCCTCTAAGCAATGTATCTATAAAATTACTTAGATAAGAGTACACAAAACACACAAAGCATACAAGAATCAAACCATCACCTACTCCTTCCTCGGGTGGATGACTCAGGCCAACCTTCACCCGAAGATCAACCCATTCACCCTTTACCAACATATAATGAGCGATTTCCCATTTTAGTATAAACTAGCAACTACATGAATTCTGAAACTTTAGCTAGGCCAAAATAGAATGGGAATACCTCCCCTTAGCCCTTAGTACAACCAACAACTACATCTCATGCCATTTACATTCTCGAAACCTCATCTAGGAGTTTTCCATTTCCATTACCCATAGTTCCCAAGCACTTTCCTGATTCCCCGAACCTTCCCGACATTCCAGTCTCCAAGCCTATCATTTTATTCTACCAAGACACTTAAAATAGCCACATTATACGTACCATAAAACCAGTCATTAATCCATACAATTCCTAACTCACCCATAACCAGTACCGAATCTGCCAGACTCCGTGCCTGGAGGCCTAAACATGGATTCTCTATTCCACTATATGATAAGTGCAGAATGTAAATAGGTCTATCTAATCAAATGAAAACCTAGACTACCTGGATGCTAAGTAGCTACAATGGTGCATTTCTGGCTCCATGAAGGCACTCCCGGCTGGATAATGATCCTGGAATCTATTATTCGCATCCCTCTAGCCATAACCCCTCCTCCTCATGGTTCCCTAGCCTTGGAGCAGCATGGGAGGGTTTTTGGAGAAACCCTCGTATGTTTTCTAATTGAGGAGGAGAAGCTTTTTAATAAAATCCCATTATGAGGCTACTGCCTCCCGTCGTTCCGCTATAGCGGATGGTCTTCTGCCATATCGGTAGAGCTATGGCAGAATAAATACTGCTAAAGTGGAGTGACATTAGCCCGTATGAATTCAGAAATCCAAAAATTTCTAGCCACGTCGACCCCACTTACTTAAAATATATTTTTAATCGTTTCCCCAATTTTATGAAACCAAAATATTTATATAACGACGGACCCAGTCGTTACATCCATACGACTTCATAATAGAGATATATTCGTGTTTTCCTGAGACTATGCAAGCAAGCACGTCAAAGCAGGTCCCCATAGCCTCTATTGGGTGGTATGGGACTCACTTTTCATTGAAATAAACTTTATTGGGAATTTCATCAATTTTGTTGAGTTCAGAATGCCATTTTTTTATAGGGATAATATATTTCGTTTGCATGCACAGGACTCCAAATGAATCTTGAGGGTCCATCCGAGCATTTTTGAACTTGGTAAATATTGTTATTTTTTTGCCAGCCATATTTTACCCTCCGAATGCGCGAGGGGTTGGTCTCGTTCGTGGGCTCATTTACGCGGTGGCTCCACTAGGTCTGCTAAGAAGGGGCTCTGGGCCCCAACTTATTTTCCTCGCCGCATTTGCGAGAGGCTGGCCACCGACATGAGGTTGTATACATGGTGTCCTACCCGCGTATGCGAAGGCCAGTGGCCTGGCAGTATATATTAATTTCCTTCATTTTTCAAATCATTATACACGGAAATCCTCCATTTTTAGATCTTGAGCTCAAGAATTCTCAAAGGAATCACTTGTTAAAGCTTGGGGCAAATTATTTCTTTCCCGTGGTCGATTTTTCATTGTTAATTTGTAAGTTTCCAGGCCCTCTTTTCGTTAAATTATCATTTTAATCTTTGGTTTCCTCTTAATTTTTAGGGCTGATTTGAGCTTGAAATTGGAGGTTGATCATGCTCAAGCTTTGAGCATGTGATCCTTATCCCACGAGGGACATAATTGCGAGTTTTATTTTTGGATTTCATACGCGGTCCCCACGGGCATTTTTGACCCAAATTCCAGCCCATATTCCAAAGTAGTAATATGAGAATTGGTCTTCATATTTAAACTCATAAATTATTATTTCGATATTGTGACAGCGGTCAAAAGCTTTCCACAAAGGAAAAACTCATGTGTAGTAGGTTCATGAGTGCGTGATCGGCCTCCAGGTAGGTTTCGGCTTACATTAATTTAGACTTTGCTCGACTAAAGTGTTAGTATGGTATTTTGCTAATTGTTGGTGGGTATTGTGGTTTGGATAATTGGACTTAGGCATTTATGATCCTTGTAGCTCGATTTGTAGCTTTATCTTAGAATTACGGTTGAGATCCTTAGTCTAGTTGGTAGTATATTTTTTAGGGCTTGGCTTCAGTTGTGTAGCACCTCCTTAAAATTAGAGTTAGTTGCCTTTGCCTAGCTTCGTGTAGTTGTGTCATGCCCCGAGTCTACACCCTGGATGCAACATGGTGCTTTACGCCACAAGTGACCCCAAGCTAACCCATGGTATGACATATACTAAGCATTCTGAATAAAAATGTCTAAGCGAAAGGTAAACTGAATAAGATATATGTTTTTATAACTTAAACTGAAAACCTCAAACTAGGATATAAATCTGAAAAGTAAATCTAATTGAACAAGCTGAAGTCTGACACTATTTCTGAAAGCATCTACTACTGATGAGTTGTTGGAACAAGCCCCCAGGTAACTCCAAAACACTGAAAGAAGGTGTCAAAACTAAACAATAATCATGACTAGTCCTCGAAGGATGAGGACTGACAACTGGTTGTAGCTGAGATGGTACTGAAATGAGCTAATTGCGCAGCTGAGTCTGAGAACTTGAGCCTGCATCATGACAGGATGCAGCACATAGAGTATGCAGTCAATACTTTGAATGTACTAAGCATGCGAGATATGCAATGTAACTGAACATGCTAAAATATCTATATGTTATTTAAAAACTATAAACTGAAGTGTAGTAAATAGGCCCAAATATAATCATGCATAAAATATGAAATGCAAGGATATTTTGAAAAGTATAATGAAAACCTATAAAACTGAACTGAGGGCCTAGTTCACAACTACTGAGTCGAATTTTGTGGGAGAGTCTGTTAACCGACATAAACCACATGAGCTAAACGTAGAGTCTGACGTATACGTCCCATTGAGAGGACCCAATATACTTTCCAGGGTATAGAGGCATGGCTAGCATGATCACTAGTTCTGAGGCCTAACTAAGGGGCTAAATAAACCTACAGTGGCACGTAGTTCTGTTACTTTTAGGGTACGCTGAACCCTAGTCCAATTCGGTGCTAAGTACTACCCCCAAAACTGATTTCTATTTGCTTTTTTTGAAACTAGAGTTTTGAAATTCTATGTGAGAACTTAACTAGTATGAAAACCTTTATTATCTGAAAAATTGAAGGCTGAAAGCTGACTAATTTCATGCTTTAAAACATAGTGCTAGTAGACTAGACTAAATTATGAGGAAAATAGTTCACTTCAAAATACTATACTTTCAAGCTAAATTCTTGACTTCTCAACTCGTGGTGAAGGTCTATGCAAGTTATTGAAATTCCAGTATGAGACATTAAAACATGATATAATCACATACTAAGCATAGGAATTGAATTTGATAGAATTCTGCATAATAGGGTAGGAACCTTAATTTCTAAAATCATGAAACTCAATGTAAAAGCCTGAGGTTTTTGGCATAAAGGAAAACAAGACCCTTCCTGAATACCCACATACCTGGTGGAAGAAGATTCCTAAACTAGGGATGGAGTTCTGAAGCCTTGGAGAAAAGCCCTAGGTCTTAGCTTGTAAAATAAGCGTTCTTTTCTTTCTCTTAGATTGAACCAATGGGAATGAGGGCAAAATTCCTTAAGTCTGACTAATACACCTCCAAAATAAGACAAAATGACTGGGTATTGGATTAAAAGAGGTGGGAAAAGTCTAAAATACCCCATGGATTAAATCTGGAAACTCGAAAAAATTCTCAAAACATGTTCCACTATTAGGAACCACAATCCATGGATGGTTCCATGAGCCATAGAACCCTCTCGTGGTTCCCTAGATTTTTGCTAGGCTGCAGTCCTAATTTTTCTGTCCACCAACCATGCCCCGTGGACTATTCCACAGTCTGTGGAACCTGGTTGTGGTTCTTAGGCTAATTATCTGGCCTCTGACTGGTTTCACTAAAGGAGTCCATGGCGTGTGGACTCTTCCATGGTCCATGGATCCACCTTATTGATCTGACCAACTTTGTTGGGTCTCAATCTTATTTCCACGGGCCCTATCCATGGCTCGTGGATCTAGCTCATGGAACCTGTTATCATTTGACTACTTAATGGATCAATGAAATAGTGGTCGAGGGCGTATATTGAGTGCAGATCAGCTAGGTCCCCTTTTATGACTTGGACACAGTTCCCCGAGACATTCTTGAGGAAGCACATGCCTCATTGCAAGCATAAGAGACTGAGGGATTAGTTCTTGAGGTAGGATCAAGGCTATATGTCAGTAGCTGAGTATGAGTCAAGGTTCTACGAATTATCCAGACATGCTACTATGATTCTACCTACCAAGCACAAGAGTGTGCGCTGTTTTATCAGAGGGTTGAGATTTATGCTTTGCCTTGCTACTAAGAGTAAGGTTTCTTTAGTACAGTCCTTCTAGGATGTTGTTGGTCATGCCCGCACTATTGAGGGCATTCATCGCGAGGCCCATGAAGCAGCGATAAGAGGCTACACCATTAGGGGAGTTACAGTGGTTCTCAGTTCTTATGTAGGTGTTTCTACGGTAGGGGTCACTAGCAGTCTATCAGTTAATAAATACTTGTATTGTTCTCCTAAGTCACTCTTATATGAATGAGACCTACTCTTAAATAGTATTTTTTTTCTTTCCGCACTTGTTTTCTATTAAAAATGTCTTATAGTTTTAAACTTGTCAATGTACTACTCCGTTTTAAATCATTATATTCATATCAATTGGGTAGTGGTTATGATTATCTATCGGGAAAAATGTGTAGGTGTCATCATGAATCTTGTGAATTTTGTATTACGTCAACCATCATATTTGAACTTGAAATAATTTAGAATATCCAAACACTATAGGTAAAATATTTATTTCTAAATTTACCATAATTTTACATATGAACTTACTAAAGTATATGCCATAAAAGAATCATACAATAAAAAAATTTAAATTCCAATTAAGAAAACTATGCAATGTCTAATTATGATATTTACAAATTGGTGTTGACGATACAAATATACAAATAAAGGAATTTAATTAATATTATATATTTGATTCAAATTCTTCTAGGAAAGGAATTAAAATGAAAAGATTAACTCCCGTGTTAATTGAGTTAATTTTCATAAATAAGGTGATGATTTGACCACTATAAATAAACAATTGTGGTTGGTATCAATATCATATCTTTTTACTTTCTCAAATCATTGGCTTAGCTATTGCAAAAAAGCCTAATGGTCACAAAAAATTGACATGGTGAAGATATAAAATAAGAGCAACTTACAAGTGTCTTTTTCTAAGCGTCGCACTGGACTATTTAAGAAGGTTAGTGAACTCTCTATTCTATGTAGTGCATTTGTTACCATTGTTTTTTTCCCTTGAAATAAAGTTCACTCATTTGGGCATCCTTTTGTGGATTAAGTCGTGGATAGGTTCCTCAGAGTAAATCCTCTGCCCAATACTGATATTTTTAACCACCTCATTAAGTCTCAATAAAATTCTAGTGTTGGTGATCTACATATGGACCTACCAGCATAGAGGGGATACTTGCATTCAAAAAATATTTGTGGAGAAGCGCCTCAAAGAATGAGGATAGAGGCTCTATGATTTTTTTGTGTTGCAAGTGTCCCCTCTATGTGTGTTAACTTCATATTGAACACACCAACACTAGCATTTTGATGTGTCTAAATGAAGTGATTAGGAAAATGAATATTGAATAGAGGATTCACTCTCAGGAACTACACATGACTGAATCCACAAAAGGCTTCTCAAATGAATAAACTTTGTTATAAGAAAAAAATTACAATGATAACAACAATACTACATAGGGTAGAGAGTTCATTATTATTCCTAAAAAAGCCAGTGTATCGTTTTGAGAAAGTCACTTGTAAGTTGATCTCCTTTTGCGTCTTTAGCGTATCAATTTTTTTTTTCAACAATTAGGTTTTCTTACTTATCATGGATGGATGATGAAGAGAATAAAACACAATAGATAAAGAGTGAAAAGCCAAAAAGCTTTTCTTATTATTCTTACTTAATTTGTTGTTAGGAGTATTTTAGAAAATCAAAGATGGATTTTGAATTATAGAGGAAAATTGAAAATTTCAAGTAAAAGATTATATGTTCGTATTTTTATGAACTTTTAATTAGCCGGTAGGAATATTTTACAGAAAAATAAATACAATGCAAATCGATACTATTGTCACAACCCCAAAGTCACAAAAGGTGTGATGGAACCTACCCTGGCCCATCCATGGTAGGTAAGCTAAGCTCAACTAATACAAACAACTCATAGTAAAGGCAAACTAGCAAAACACTCATACAATTTACTAAAACAACTACAATATACTAAGAATGAAGAGAAAACTATATGTTAGGAATTCGAAGACTCAGGTGTCACAAATAGAAGATTGACCTCTAGAACTAAAATTCAAAACTAAAATACAAAATTGTCTATGTAAACCTGCTAACTTCATGTAGTAGGTAGAAAAACCCTATATATATATATATATATCATGGAATATTCATCATCTATATTTCTTTTTTGTGTAATCTTTTTTCTAGTTGATTAAATATATTCAAATTATGGAATATTAAGTAAATCATTATGTGGTAAAAAAAAGAGATAAATTCTGCTAAGATTCAAAATCAAACTCACAGTTTGATTTGGTTTAGTTTTAAATTTTAAAAATTAATACTATTGTCACAACCCCAAAGTCACAAATGGTTGATGGAACCTACCCCGTCCATCCATGGTAGGTAAGCCAAGCTCAACTAATACAAACAACTCATAGTAAAGGCAAACTAGCAAAACACTCATACAGTTTACTAAAACAACTCCAATATACTCAGAATGAAGAGAAAACTGTATGTTTGGAATCCCAAGACTCTGTTGTCCCAAATACAATAGTGACCTCTAGAACTAAGATTCAAAACTAAAATACAAAGTTGTCTATGAAGTAGATAAAACAAAAATAAAAGACAAATGAAGTTGGGTCAGTCCACGAAGACAAGTGCGCACCACTGCTTTGAAGGTCAATTGCAAGCATGATCTATAACCGTGGGTGCCACTCGAACCAGGATCAACATCAAATGATGCATAAAGTAGGAGTGAGTATAGTTTACTTGTACTTAGTAGGCATCATAGGCTGACTGAGCTTAAGCAGAAACTACACCGAATAAAGAATACTAAAATAATCCTGCATGCATAAAAAGTTCAGAAGTTCATTATCAACACTATCACGATATATCTCAATCAAAAAAATAATTCAAATGCTAATGCAAGACAATGATATGGATGAAATGCAATGGCCAATGCCTACTGTATCGTAACACCCACCTGTTCAAATGTTTGAATTAACCTGTGCTTTTAGGATTAAACTTAGAGCTTAATATGTTAAGAAGGATATTTTATGAGGTATTTTAATTACACAATTGTCATATGTTAAATTTTAAAGTGAAGAAAACTGTAAAAGAAAAGTTGGTAAAAGTTATTGCAAATTTGTAAAGAAATTCTCTGAAAATTTAGGTCAAAAGTCTTGGAGGTCTACGAGTTTAGTTTTTAACGCACTAAACTGTTTTCCATACGACTTCAGAAATAGAGATATATTCATTTTTTCTCGAGTCTATGAAAGAAAGCATGTCAAAGCAGGTCCCCATAGCCTCTATTGGGTGGTTTTTGGCTAAAATTGGTATTTTGGTTGTGGGACTCACCTTTCATTGAAACAAACTTTGTTGGGAATTTCATCAATTTTGTTGAGTTCTAAATGCCATTTTTTATAGGGATAGCATATTTTGTTTGCATGCACGGGATTCCAAATGAATCATGAGGGTCCATCCGAGCATTTTTGAACTTGGCAAATATTGCTATGTTTTTTCCCAGCCATATTTTACCCTCCGGGTGCGCGAGGGGTTGGTCGCGTTAGCAGGCTCACGTACGCGGTGGGTTCACTGGGTCCGCAAAAAAGGGGCTCTGGGCCCCGACTTCTTTTCCTCTCCGCATTTGCGAGGGGATGGCCACCTACATGAGGTTGCATATGTGGTGGCCTCCACGCATATGCGAAGGCCAGTGTCCTAGCAGTATATATTAATTTCCTTCATTTTCAAATCATTATACACGAAAATCCTCCATTTTTCAGAGCTTGAGCTCAAGAATTCTCAAAGGAATCACTTGTTAAAGCTTGGGGCAAATTATTTCTTGCCCGTGGTCGATTTTTCATTGTTAATTTGTACGTTTTCTGGCCGTCTTTTCGTTAAATTCTCATTTTGATCATTGGTTTCCTCTTGGATTTTAGGGCTGATTTGAGCTTGAAATTGGAGGTTGATCATGCTCAAATTTTGAGCATGTGATCTTTGTCCCACGAGGGATATAATTGCGGGTTTTATTTTTGGATTTCGTACATGGGGCCCACGGGCATTTTTAACCCAAATTCCAAGGTAGTAATATGGGAATTATTCTTCATATTTTAATGCATAAATTATTATTTTGATAGCGTGACAGCGGGTTGAAAGATTCCCAAAAAGGAAAAGCTCTGGTGTAGTAGGTTCATGAGTGCGTGATCGGCCTCTAGGTAGGTTTTGACTTACGTTATTCTAGGCTTTGCTCGATTAAGGTGTTAGTATGGTATTTTGCTAATTGTTTGTGGGTATTGTGGTTTCAATAATTGGATTTAGCTTGATTTGTAGCTTGATCTTAGAATTACGGTTGAGATCCTTAGACTAGGTGGTAGTATATTTTTTAGGGCTTGGCTTCAGTTGTGTAGCACCTCCTTACGGTTAGAGTTAGTTGCCTTAGCCTAGCTTTGTATAGTTATGTCATGCCCCGAGTCTACACCCTGGATACGACACGGTGCTTCAAGCCACTCGTGACCCCAAGCCAACCCATGGTATGGCATATACTAAGCATTCTGAATAAAAATGACTAAGCGAAAGCTAAACTGAATAAGATATATGTTTTTATAACTTAAACTGAAAATCTCAAAATAGGATATAAATCTAAAAAGTAAATCTAACTGAACAAGCTGAATTCTGACTCTATATCTGAAAGCATCTACTACTAATGAGTTACCGGGAAAGCCCCCAGCTAACTCCAAAACACTGAAAGAAGGTGTCAAAACTAAACAATAATAGTGACTAGTCCTCAAAGGATGAGGAATGACAACTGGCTGTCGCTGAGATGGCACTGAAATAAGCTAATTGCGAAGCTAAGTCTGAGAACATAAACCTGCATCATGATAGGATGCGACACATAGAGTATGCAGTCAGTACTGTTAATGTACTAAGCATGCCAGATATGCAATGTAACTGAACATGCTAAAATATTTATATGTTTTTTAAAAACTATAAACTGAACTGTAGTACATAGACCCAAATATAATCATGTATAAAATATGAAATGCAAGGATATGTTGAAAAGTATAATGAAAACCTATAAAACTGAACTGAGGGCCTAGTTCACAACTACTAAGTCTATTTTTTTGGGAGAGTTTATTAACCGGCATAAACCACGTTAACTAAACATGGAGTCTGATGTATACGCTTCATTGAGAGGACCCAATATACTTTGCCAGGGTATAGAGGCATGGCTAGCATGATCACTAGTTCTGAGGACCAACTAAAGGGCTAAATAAACCTACAGTGGCACATAGTTCTGTGACTTTTAGGTACGCTGAACCCTAGTCCAATTCGGTGCTAAGTACTACTCCCAAAACTGATTTTTATTTGCTGTTTTGAAACTGGACTTTCGAAATTCTATGTGAGAACTTAACAAGTCTGAAAATCTTTATTATCTGAAAAACTATAGGCTGAAAGCTGACTAATTTCATGCTTTAAAACTGAGTGCTAGTAGAGTAGACAAAATTATGAGGAAAATAGTTCATATCAATATACTATACTTTCAAGCTAAATTCTTGACCTCTCAAATCATGGCGAAAGTCTATGCAAGTTATTAAAATTCTAGTATAAGACATTTAAACATAATATAAATCACATACTAAGCATAATAATTGAATTTGATAGAATTCTGCAATAGGGTAGGAACCCTAGTTTCTAAAATCATGAAACTCAATGTAAAATCCTGAGGTTTTTGGCATAATGGCAAACAAGAACCTTACTGAATCCCCACATACCTGGTGGAAGACGATTCCTAAACTAGGGATGGAATTCTGAAGCCTTGGAGAAAAGCCCTAGGTCTGTAGCTTGAAAAATGAGTGTTCTTTTCTTTCTATTAAATTGAACCAATGGGAATGAGGGGAAAATTCCTTAAGTATGACTAATACACCTCCAAAGTAAGCCAAAATGACTGGGTATTGGGTTAAAAGAGGTGGAAAAAGTCTAAAATACCCCACGGATTAAATCTGGAAAACTGGTAAAAATTCTCAAAACATGTTCCACGGCTGAAAACCACAATCCATGGATGGTTCCATGAGTCATGGAACCCTCTCATGGTTCCCTAGATTTTTCCTAGGCTGCAGTCCTGATTTCTATGTCCACCAACCATGGCCCGTGGACTTTTCCACAGTCTGTGGAACCTGGTCGTGGTTCTTAGGCCAATTATCTAGCCTCTGACTGGTTTCACTAAAGGAGTCCATGGCTTGTGGACTCTTCCAAGGTCCATGGATCCATCTTGTGGATCTGACCCACTTTGTTGGGTCTCAATCTTATTTCCACGTGCCCTGTCCATGGCTCGTTGATCTAGCTCATGGAACCTGCTGTATTTTTGACTACTTAATGGATCAATGAAATAGTGTTAGACGGTGTATATTGAGTGCAGACTATCTAGGTCCCCTTTTATGACTTGGGAACAGTTCCCCGAGACTTTCTTGAGGAAGCACATGCCCCACAGCGAGCATGAGACACTGAGGGATTAGTTCTTGAGGTTAGAGCAAGGCTATATGTCAGTAGCCGAGTATGAGTCAAGGTTCCATGAGTTATCTAGATATGCTACTATGATTCTACCTACCAAGCACGAGAGAGTGCGTTGTTTTATTAGAGCGTTGAGATTTATGCTTTGCCTTGCTACTAAGAGTAAGGTTTCTTTAGTACATTCCTTCTCGGATGTTGTTGGTCAAGCCCGCACTATTGAGGGCATTTATCACGAGGCCCACGAGGCAGCGATAAGAGTCCATGCCATCAGGGCAGCTACAGTGGTTCTCAGTTCTTATGTAGGGGTTTCTATGGTAGGGGTCACTAGCAGTCTATCAGTTAATTAATACTTGTATTGTTCTCCTAAGTCACTCTTATACGAATGAGACCTAGTCTTAAATAGTATTTTTTTAATCTTTTCGCACTTGTTTTTTATTAAAAATGTCTTATAGTTTTAAACTTGTCAATGTACTACTCCATTTTATATCATTACATTCAAAACAATTGGGTGGTGGTTAGGATTATCTATCGGGAAAAATGTGTAGGTGTCATAATGAATCTTGTGAATTTTTTGTTACGTCAATCATCATATTTGAAAATTGAGATAATTTAGAATATCCAAACACTATAGGTAAAATATTTATTTATTAATTTACAATAATTTTACATATGAACTTACTAAAGTATATGCCATAAAAGAATCATACACGACCAAATCCGTCATTATGTTAATTTTATTTCGATTTCGCAAATTTGGGGGAAATCATTAAAATCCATTCGGGGTAAGTAGATGACATCATGGAAAAATTTCTGATTTTTGGAAATAGTCCGGGATGACGTTACTCCGCTATAGTGATAATTATTCTGCTATAGCGGAACCGCTGTAGCGGGGGAGTAGACCGTTGTAGCGGAGCTACGGGAGGCAGTAGCCTATGACGGGATTTTATTAAAAAGTCTCTCCTCCTCAGTTGGAAAACATACGAGGATTCCTCAAAAAACTCTCTCATGCTGCTCCAAGGCTGGGGAATCTTGAGGAGGAGGGGTCATGGCCGAAGGGACGAGGAACAGCGGGTTCCAGGATCACGGGTCAGCCGGGAACACAACAACGGAGCCAGAAACGCATCAATTCAGCTGCTGGTATCCAGGTAGGCTAGGTTTTCATGATTAGTTAGACCTGTTTACTTTCTGTACTTGTTGTTGTGTTAATTCTAGGGTGTACGGGGTAAACGGTTGGTCTTGTGATTTGGCTATGTGTTTACATTATGCATATGGGTGTGATAACTTGATAGATTAAGAGACAAATATGTCGGGAAGGTTCGGGGGGACCGAGAGAGTGCTTGGGGAGTCACGGGAAATGGGAATAGAAAACTCCTAGGTGGGGTTTTGGGAATGTTTATAGCCTGAAAACTTAGCGGCGGTCTTGCTAAGGTTGAGGAAGGGAATTGTGTGGCTGCTTATATGATTAATAAAGATGGAATTCGCTCGTTACATTCTCTAGAATAATAAGGGTGAATCGGGGATAGTCTTCGGACGGGAATGATGGTTCGTTATTGTAACCGGGAAGGGGTAGGTGATGGCTTATGAATTCCTGTGAATGTTGTATATTTTGTACTTATATATAAGTGATTGTATGAATTACATTGCTTAGGAAAATTGTATAGAATATCTAAGATTCCTGCTTTACAGTCTGTGATTTGAACGGTATTTGCCTGTTGGTTTACAAGTTGTTTGTTCATGCATTTGACTGTGGATTATGGACATTCGGTTGGCTCGGGTACCACGCCTGGTACGGGTATAACAAATGGTTGGCATGAGTACCAAGCCTGGTACGGGTATAACACTTAGTTGGCACGGGTACCACGCCTGGTATAGGTTTACTTTTGTTGCATCATTGCATGGTTATTATGGTATTGCATTGATTGATATTGGTTCCGTGAGTGGACCGAGTTTCTTATAAAAATGTGTTATTGTTTTGATGGTTCTTGAGGGGCCGAGAATTTCTATATAACTGTTGTGTGGTCTTAGGTTAGGCCGGGTTGATCATTGACACTTAGGTGTTATTTAGAAGGGATCCCAGGGTGGGCCCAAACTATGTATCCCAGGGTGGGCCCAAACTATGTAAAAGAGGATGGTTAAGTGCCTATATTTATATATATTATCGCCTTGAGTGTGCCGAGATGGTCGGGGATTAATTATGATTAATGACTAAGGGTCGGTCTCGGTATAGACCGGGGTAGCTTGTTAGTACTGAGGATGGTTAAGGGGATCCTTAGTGTCACGACCCGATTTCTCGATCATGATGGCACCCACAACCCCCGGTAGGTGAACCAATCCCCGTATCCCAAGACAGTTAGAAATGGGCTACTATCTAACAAATAAGGGAACAAGACGAAGAGGATAGATAACAGGGGTATATATATATACATATGCGGAAACTAAACCAAACCCCAAGACCTGGTATCATAGTATAGAGCCAAACTACATACATGGAGTGCAAATAATCCCAAACAATATATACAGATGTCTCTGAATGGTAATAGAGTACATGAAGCAAAAGATAAACTAAAGCTAAGCTCCGATCGCCAAGAGCTCACCCTCAGCTCTGAAGTAGTCTCCAACAGATCTCCAAGCACGAATCACAACGATCTAACGGCGATGGCCCACGCTAGGATCTGCACCCAAAGATGCAGGGGGTAGGCGTGAGCACCAAATGCGAAGCATAAGGTACCCAGTAGGTATCATAGGCCGACTGGGCACATATAAGATAAAAGCGCAGTAATAGACAGAATAGAAGCAAGTAGTCACAGAAATCAACGAAAAGGTACACAGGAACTAGCCCAGAGGGAAAACAACAGAACCACATGTGAGGCTAGTAAGCAGAATATACACACCATAGGCACAGGTGAAAGTAAGAAACAACGCACCTGGGGT